>PHNY01037566.1:9507-21196 GCA_003724115.2 Anethum foeniculum | reverse complement strand
TTTTTTCTAAAAATATCACAGGAAACTAAAATATCTCTATTTTTCAAAAATAGCACGGACAATAAAATTTAATAAAGTATAATAATAATAGTAATAATAGTAATAATATAATTATTAATAACTAACCAATTACCTTTTTCATATCACGGTCAACTAAAATATCTCTTTTTTCCAAAAATATAATGGACAACTAAAATATCTCTATTTTCCAAATATATCACGGAAATTATATTAATAAAGTAAAATAATAATAACAAAATTATTAATAATTAACTAACTACATTTTTTCAGCTAAAACACATTATCTTTTTTATTTTTTCTAACAAACCCATTCTTTTCCCAACATAACATGAACAATTCTAGGTCAGTCCAGTTCGCCTGAATTTTGAAGAAGAGGAAGCCAACTCAAACCCTGTGTTGAAGAGGAAGCCCACGTTTTCTGACGTGGACACTGACCAGGCGAACCCGGATTGGAAGGAAAAAGAAAAGAAGCTGGGGGAGCCTGAACCATCTGCTACGCACAGTGTGAGTGTCTTTGATCGGATGGGTAATAAGCTTACCAACAAGGACCTCAAGCATGAACTGGAAAAGAAGAAGGAACAGCCCCCAAAAAAGGCACATGCTGAGGGATCGGCATCAAAAGGGTCAAAAGGCCCCATAAAAGAAAGGCAAGAATCGGTTCATACTCAGGACCGAAGGTCAAGGTCCACACGCGTACCAACGCAAGTGGAAGATGATGGTGGATCAAGCTTTACCCAAAGCTCTGCTCATCATCCAAGTGGGGGATCTAGTGGAGATGTTGAGGGCGAAGCTCATGCATCTGATGGAGAAGGAGGCATGTACAAGTATGCGGACCTCCGGAGGGCTCTAGAAAAGATGAAGGCTGAGAAAAAGGGTATCTCAAGTCTGACGGTGGCATCACCTTTCACTAAGAAAATTCGTGAATCACCTCTTCCTCGGTCATATAGAGGGGTTGGTGATCTGAAGTTTGATGGAACTACTGACCCTGTGGAGTACCTCAGCCAGTTCAATACGGAAATGGAAGTCTATCAGGTGAAAGATCTTACCAAGTGTAGGTTATTAGCTGCTACACTCCGGGAAAACACACATCAGTGGTTTAAAAGGCTCCCGGGAGATTCAATCAGATCATGGAGGCAAATGTGCGAAATCTTTGTTACTCAGTTCCAGGCTAATACTCTAGCCAACATAAAACAGCGAGAAAATTAAACATTGAGGGAATATTTCAAACGCTTTAATGCTGAAGTACCTATGGAGAGGAAGATGACTGATGAGACCTATAAGAACTTTCTGATAGCCGAAGTGAGACCAGGTACAGAATTCTGGAAGGAGCTCCAGTGCGAGGAACCAAGGACCCTGAGTGACTTTTACAACAGAGCAGAGTCCCATAAAGTGGTGGAGGAATCATTGGCTAACCTTCAAAAAGATATTAGAAATTCGGGAAGCTGGAACAGGAGTAGGAGGAATAGGTCTACCAGTCCCAGGGATAGAGGGTATGCTAAGAGGTCCACCTTTGGTGGAGGTTCAGCAAGAGATGCGCCCCGAGATAGTAAAACTGCTCTAATTACTGTGAATACCACTTCTGCTCGAAAGGGATTGGGATATGTATATTCGCAACCACGAGAACGAGCTAGGTATTCAGAGTACACTCATCTGAAGGTGTCGCTTGAACACATCTTTGAAGTGGGGGACAAAGCTGGTATCTTCAGGAAGCCATTCAGAAGTGGACCTCCGGGAAAGAGAGATGAGGGGATTTACTGTGCTTTCCATGATGCTAATGGGCATGAGACTACGGACTGCCGCCATTTAAAGGATCACATTGAGGACCTCATCCACAGGGGCTACTTAACTGAATTTGTAGCTTAGGAAGCTAAGAAATATAAGGATGATAAGCCGAAAAAGGAAGTTGCAAAGCCAACGCCAAAACGTACCACCAGGGCAAGGATCATAAATACCATAATTGGAGGACCATACTACGGAGGCTTCACGAGAAACTCGATGAAGAATTATGCCAGGGAAGCTCGAGGGAGGCCCCACACCAACATTTATAATGTAAACGAAAGACCTTATAAGTATTTTCGAGGTGAAGCGGCAGACATAACTTTCACTGAGGCAGACGCAAGGCATGTACACCATCCGCATAATCATGCTTTGGTTGTGACGGTGGCAATTGGAGGGATGAACGTCCACAGGGTGCTAGTAGATAATTGTAGCTCCTGCAACATTCTAGCTTATGACACATATCAAAGAATGGGTCTTTTGGATAAAGAAATGTCTTCTTCGTACAATGATTTGTATGGGTTTACTGGAGGGCTAGTTGCCATTGTTGGTAGGGTAAAGCTCTCAGTAACATTGGGAACTGAACCTTTGTCAGCCACTCAGGTGGAGGAATTCGTGGTGGTTAATGAGGACATCTCTTACAATGCTATTATTGGACGGCCTCTGTTGAAGGAAATGAGGGTGATAACTTCCATTTATCACCTTGTGATGAAATTTCCTACCCCTAACGGGATTGGCTGCCTCTAAGGGTGCCAAGGTGAAATTTAAGCATGTGTTGTTAGCTGATGGAGGTCCCCCAACGGAAAGCTGCTACAAGTATGTTGGAATTCCGAAGAATGGAGATGAACGACAAGTGGGTCAGAAAAGTACAAGGTCAACCTGCAATATGATCATGATTGTGCAACATCCTGGAGAAGCTCCGTATACGGATGTTACACTTTCTTCGGGGGTAGATGCCTCCCAAAAAGTTCTCATGCTGGAAGCACCCCCATCAAAAATTCTTGGGGAAGGAGGACCTCTGGAGGAAGGAACAGTGGAAGAGGTGAATGAAAGCGATTTTGAAGGGTTTGATGAGGAGGTGGAACCCCCGGTTACATCAGATAAAGAGGTGGAAATTGATTTAGATCCCCGTATGCCAGAGGTGAAGAAGCAACGGGAGCTGCTGGAGGTACTCTTTCTGTGCTGGTAGATGCAACTGATCCATCGAAGGAAATAAGGATTGGATATCAACTGGAAGCAGGGATGAAGCGAGCCTTGATCACCTTCCTGAAGGCGAACTTGGATGTGTTTGCATGGAGCCACTCAGACATGGTGGGTATAGATCCAAATGTCATGTGTCATCGTCTTAATGTAGATCCTGAAAAGAAGGCTGTAAGGCAGAAAAGGAGAGCAATTAGTGGAGAGAGAGCTACGACGTTGAAAGAGGAGGTCGATAGGCTTTTGAAGGCTGGATTGTGGCTGGCAAACCCGGTTTTGGTGAAAAAGCCTAATGGGAAGTGGCGTACATGTGTAGATTTTACTGATCTTAATAAGGTATGTCCGAAAGATAGCTTCCCTTTGCCTCAGATTGATCAGCTGGTTGATGCTACTGCCGGGCATGCTCTGCTCAGCTTCATGGATGAGTGCTCCGGGTACAATCAGATCCCAATGTACAAACTTGATCAGGAGCATACCTCCTTCATCACTGATAGAGGTCTGTATTGTTATATTGGAATGTCATTTGGTTTGCTTAATGCTGGAGCAACCTATCAAAGGCTGGTTAATCGAATGTTTAAAGATCGGATTGGGAAAACGATGGAAGTCTACGTTGATGATATGCTGGTGAAATCCAAGGTTGCTGCTGATCATGTAGCTCACCTTGCAGAAATGTTTGATATTTTAAGGAGGTTCCGTATGAAGCTGAACCCTCAGAAATGTGTGTTCGGTGTGTAATCGGGAAAATTTTTGGGGTTTATAGTCAACCATCGGGGCATTGAAGCTAATCCGGCAAAGATTAAAGCTCTGGTCGAGATGCGCTCTCTACAGAACGTAAAAGAGGTTCAGTGCCTCACTGGAAGGGTTGCTGCCCTCAACAGGTTCATATCCAAGTCCTCAGACTGATTTTAGATGGACAACTAAATGTGAAGCTGCTTTTCAGGAATTGAAGCATCGGTTAGGGAGCCCACAGTTGCTATCCAAGCCAACTGACGGGGAGGTGCTCATCCTCTACCTGGCAGTTTCTGGGTATTCAATCAGCGCTGTTCTTGTAAAGGAAGAAGGGCAAAATCAATTCCCTGTTTATTATGTCAGTAAAAGGCTTTTGGATGCAGAGACCCGTTATACAAATATGGAAAAGTTGGCGTACGCCTTAATATTGGCTGCAAGGAAGCTCAGGCCGTATTTCCAGGCTCATAAAGTGGAGGTACACACATCGTACCCTTTGCGGCAAGTCCTCCATAAACCTGAAGCCTCAGGGAGGTTAATGAAGTGGGCAGTTGAGTTGGGACAATTTGATGTTGAATACAAGCCAAAATCTGCGATCAAGGGCCAGGTGTTGGCAGATTTTTTATTGGAATTTCTGGAAACCTTTCATATGGAAGGTAATGAATGTGCAGCAGTACCTCCTTCAGAGGAAGCTATTGAGGAAAACTGCTCCCCATGGTGGACCTTATATGTCGATGGTGCAGTAAATGAAAAGGGAGCAGGTGCAGGTTTGGTACTTATCAGCCCAGAAGGACATCACTTGCAAAGTTCGATCCATTTTGAATTCCATGCAACTAAAAAATATGCAGAATATGAGGCTTTGATTGCGGGGCTCAAGTTGGATTTGGAGATGAAGGTGGAAAATCTCAAGGTTTTTAGTGACTCAATGCTGGTGGTTTGGCACATTCGTGGGGGGTTTCAAGCGAGGGGTCCGCGAACAGACCTGTATATGAGGTACTCACAGGAATTGATGAGAAAATTTAAGGAGGTACATTTGGAGCAAATCCCAAGGGCAGAGAATGCTAACGCAAACGCTTTGGCCAAGTTAGGGTCGCAGAAGGAGGCGACATTGTTGGGGGTTATTCCGCTGGAGGTACAGCGGATACCCAGTATCTCCAAGCTTGAAGTTGTCATGGTGGACGCTCAAGTGGAGGTTTCTTGGATTACTCCCATTCTTAATTATATTGTTAAGGGAATTCTTCCTGATGACAAGGAAGACGCAAAGAGGCTCAAGTATAAGGCAGCTAGATACGTGGTGTATGATGGTACTCTATATAAAAGGGGCTTTAATAAACCCTTATTACGATGTATCTCGGGTAAGCAGTGCGAGTACATCATGGGTGAGGTTCATGAAGGAATATGTGGAAATCATTCTGGGGGCACCTCTCTAACTCACAAAATACTCCGTCAGGGGTACTATTGGCCAAGCTTACAGAAGGACTGTCATACCTATACTAGGGCGTGTGATAGTTGCCAGAGGTTCTCCAACTTCAATGGTAGTCCAGCTGTGCCGCTTAAACCTCTCACTAGCCCTTGGCCATTTGCTGTGTGGGGGATTGATTTGATTGGAGAACTCCCAAAAGGCAGAGGTGGAGTTAAGTATGCAGTGGTCGCGGTGGATTATTTTACCAAATGGGCGGAAGCTGAACCTCTAGCTACTATCACTGCGGTGAAGCTGAAGGAGTTTGTTTTCAGGGCTATAGTATGCAGATTTGGCGTGCCATACAAGCTAATTTCTGATAATGGGAAACAATTTGATAGCAAGGAGATGAGGAAGTTATGTGAAGACCTTCACATTCAAAAGGGTTTCTCTGCAGTATGTCACCCTCAGAGCAACGGACAAACGGAGGCTGTAAATAAAATCATAAAGAATACACTTAAAGCCAAGCTGGAGGAAAGTAAGGGAAGCTGGCCTGAGGAGCTTCCTAGGGTATTGTGGTCCTACAACACTACTCCGCGGACGACCACTAGAGAATCCCCGTTTACTTTAACTTACGGGTGTGAGGCAATGGTGCCATGAAGATTGGGGCAGGATCTTTCAGGAGGGAGAATTATGATCCCAATAACAATGAACTTAATCATCGATTGTACCTGGACCTGGTAGAGGAGGTACGTGCAAACTCGCAGCTGAAGCTGGCAGCTTTTCAGCAAAGGACTACGAAATACTTTGACAAAAAAGTCTGTGCTCGACCTTTAAGAGTGGGGGACTTGGTATTAAGGAGAATGATGCCCAACATGAGGACTCCAGGTCATGGTGTTTTTGGTGCCAATTGGGAAGGATCGTACATCATCAAAACGGTTCTGTGGGAAGGCACGTATCATCTTACTGATATGGATGGGAAGCTGGTTCCTCGAGCCTGGAATGCTGAGCATCTTAAAAGGTATTATCAGTAAATTATAATGGTAGACCTCTTTCAGGTTTAGGTGAATAAAGGTGGCTTATTAGTTAAAGCTGCTAAGGTAGGTTCAGGATTAAGTATGTAGGCTCGGGGGGTAGTGCATGTACACCTCACCGATAGGATTTGTTTTTGCAATTTAACTTGAATAAATAAAATTGAAGTTTACTTCATATGGCTGGATCATGTTTTATTTTGGATTAAATGTTTAATGAATGATAGGAACTGCTTTAGTTCTTCACCTTAATCTTTTAAGGATAAAGAACTAGGGGGGTAGTAGGCATATAGCGCTGACACTATATATTGGTTTGTTAAATGGATTTGGAAATAAATTTTTTCACATGCTTGTGATGATGAACTTATAAATTTTCGGTAAAGGACATGGAGGTGCGTGTGGGTACACGTACCTGGAAATAGTTCTTATGGATGGTCAGTGTGTAAGTACATGGAATAAATTCTATATGTATGGAAAATGCATAAATATATGGGGTAAATGGTATGAAAATAATATATAGACAAGGTTGGAGGTACGTCAAGGATTGTGTACCTGGGTATGGAATCGCATATGGGTTATATGCGAGGCGTATATAGGAACGTACGTCATGGATGGTGCGGTGTATGGTTGGTACATCGACTATGTATGGATTATGCATAGCTTTGGGATGGATCCCAATAATTCACTCACGTGAAGCCTTTAAGGTAGTGAGGTCCTTGGATTGGTCCACGTGAATCCCTTTGGGTTGTGAGATGTATACTTATGCAAGAAAATGTAGACATAGATGTATTAATTGAGTTTGTATAGGTATACAACTCTTGGGAAAGGTTCTTACAGGAGTATGAACCTCGGATGGTAAGGTTCGCATGGGTATGTGAACCTCTTTGGCTGGGGTGGTACAGGAGTTTGATGCCCTTTCCACAGGTACATGTCGACCTCAGGGAAGCTGAATGAGTGTAGCTCCTGTGAAGTCTTGCATAAGTACGTGGTAGGTTTGGAATGATATGGAGTGCAAGGACTTTGCACAAAAAAGGAATGACAGATTTACAAGAATGTAAGTCCCGGTTCTGGGATGAACCTTGGGAAATGGTAGGAGGTGGTAGGCATAGGACCGAGAAGATAGTTAACATGAGTAAAGTTAACCCTATCACCTTACATTTTACATTGTTCGTAGTAAATATAACTTTGTTAAACCGTGTCCTATCTAATTTAAAATTATTCTTGAGTTATATTGGTTACGCTGTGTTAAGACTGCTTATAGGATAGGATGAATAACTTGTGTTAGTAATGATGAGTAAGCTAACTTAGGTTTCAAGTAAGCATAGGTGGTATGTTTAAGGGGAAGGTACGTGTTTGCACTCGTAGCCTAAATGGTCGGGTAATGCGTATATTGTTAATAATCTAAGGTCAATATTGCAGAATTTACTTAGGCATGAATTTAATTACGTGGGTAAAAGGAAAGGTGTATTTCAGGTGTTACCTAGAATTTTAGGAAAAGGATCTTGGGTTTGCATAAGTCAGGGTAAAAGTGTCCTAAAAAGGGCAGCTTGGGTTTCTATGTATGTGTTAAGTTGGATTGCGCTAAGTAGAGGTATGTTGCGCCTGTGGTACCTTGGATTACCCATTAGCCAGGTAGGGTCAAGGAGTGGTATCTAGGGTGAGGATAATACAATAACGCATGCACATTATCTACCTTATAGAAATATACGAAAACGGATAAATTAAAACGCAAAGTACTGAAATAGAAATTGTTTAAACAACTTGGGAGGCATTCGGAGGTGCCCACACCCTCATCTAAGAAAGTATTTAAAATTTTGGTGCAAGCACCGGCGAGTTCTTAAAACTGGAAATTAAAATGATTAAATAGTCATCATGGGGAAGGGGTTTTGGTAGGAACATCCTCTGAATTTGGGGTTGGAGTGGAAGAAGGCTCGGCACCCTGAAGGTTCTCCGGCTGCACCTCAACGCCAGCTGTCGTGGCGGGAACCTTAGCGTCAGTGATCAGCTTCCCTGGTTCATCGGTGGGCGGTGGAACCTTTGCTGTCTTCTCCTTGCCGATTTCTTCAGCCATCCTCATTGCGTCAGCACCAAGACAGGTCCAGTCCAAATCTCGGAAGGCTTCGATAGTGGATTTCATATAGTCCTTGATCCCATTTTTATACCCAGCTTCGTATTTGGCTTTCTTGGCCTCTAGGAGCATTGTCTTATTGGATTTAGTGGCAGCTTGGAGGTTGGTGATAGTCAGTTCAAGCTCATGAATCTTCCTGGAAGCAGTGATGGCCTCCTCTTCCTTCTCCATGTCCAGAATGGTCGCAGCATGGCTAAGCTGATCCCTCTCTTTCTCCAACTTGGATTCAGAATTTCTTATCTTTCGAAGGGCTTCAGCTGCTCTTTTGCGCTCATCATCACGGGCCTTCAGGGTGGCTTTTAGTTGGCGTACCTCCTCAATCAATCTCTGGTCACCTCTCGCAGGCTCAATGATCTGTTCGCCATACTTCAAATAGAAGAATAGGCTTTGGGCGTTCGCCAGGGTAACAGCAGGAGCAGCCTCAATCATCTTCACCTTATCCCATTGAGCAAGGGTTTCCTCGGGAACCTGATTTTTAATCATCTCGGTAAATAGCTGGAGCTTTGAGGATGGACCCCTTTCTTCACGAACGCTGCTGCTCTTGGGTCTCTTTGACAGGCGAGAAGCTGAAGACCTTGGTGGATCAGAGGTGGTTGAGGGAAGCTTGCGCTTGGATGAGGAGGTAGATTTTTCCTGGACTGATGTTGTTGGAGGCATTTTAGAGATAGGAATAACGTTGATTGGTCCTGCATCTTCTTCGTCACTGCATATATCCTCGAACTTGACAGATTGCTTGATAAATGAGGGAACACCGGAAGCCATACTTGTAAGGGTTAAAGATAAAATGGAATGTGTTAGTAGGATTACAAAAGGAAATGTAATAGTATATTTCTATGACTAAGATGCAAATAAAAGAATTAAGCTAATGAAGGGAGCATGGATGACAATGTGAAGGTGAACCTAGTTGATGAGAAGATTCAGCTCCGCTAGCTGAACCTCTCCTTGGGATAAAGCCACATTCGGCTAAATTCTCTTTTGTCAACAAGCTAGACCATCCCCTAGCTTTGCGGATAACTTCAATGCTTGCCTAGCACGCTTTAATTCTTGGCCATGGAGGGGAGTCATGGGAGGCATATCTATAGGATTAAAATATGCGTAAGGATCTGTACCTCATAATGAAAGGAACTTAATACGAGTAAAGATTGGAGCATTTTGTACACTTACTGGGGGAGGTGTTAAAGTCTTTCCTGTACTCTGGGCATCCATAGCAGTATAGAAAGTGCTGCTGCCAACCCGACATTCCCCTTTTATTCCCTCTTAGGCACTTGCTGCCATGAACGTTCCAAGCGGCTAGGTAAAAGCTCCCAGAATTTTTCCCAGTCTGTTTCAGCTAGTAGAAGTAGCCTAGCTCAGGGGCAGAAAGTTTAGTTTGGAATTCCTTGTGATAAAGGATACATTCTGATGGCCATTCTGTATGAGTTAGGGGTAAGCTGGAAAGGAGCAAGCTCATATCGATCTAAGATCTTGGTGATAAAAAGATGGAGTGGCATGGATAATCCCATCTTAAAGTGTTGAGCAGAGAGGACGACAGTTGGAATGGTTTGTTCGGGACCGAAGTTGTCAAACTTGTGACACCGTTCTCCTCGGGCTGGGACAACAAGGTGGCATCCGGGTTCACAGGAGGCTAGGAGGTTGGCTAATTTTACTCCGTTCACAGAGGTGTTCATGTTCTCACATGTCAGTGGAGGTTCTCCAGGGGGTGAGGAGCTCACCTCATCGTCATCATCTTCTTTCACATTGTTGTTAGGGGTTGAAGGATTTGTGGAGCTGGTTTGGGTTTCTGATTGAGAGGCTTCAGGGTTGAGGTCCTCCTCAGAGGTAGTCCAGTTTAAGGTGGCAGTCTTAGCATCATGGTCGTCTTGGATAGAGGGATCATTTCGGGTTGGAGATAGTTCTGGTCTGGATGCTCTGATTTTCGAACGAGTTCGAGTACTTATGGTAGGTGGAGACTTGGTGGGATAGAGCTGACATCGGACATGTTAACGGCTTGGGGGGTTCCTTCTGCTGTGGATTGGTGGGAACTAGCAGTTACGGCACCGCTTGACATCTGCAAAAGTGCAAAGCAGAGTAAGCCGACTGTACGCTGATCTTAAGGGAAGGAGAAGTGTGGGATGCTATTTAAAGAGAGAACCTGGGGTGAGGTTCTCGGGGGGTAGCGGTCCTATTTTACTTAAGTCTGTGATAATAAAGGAAGTTTGGCTAAGGGGAAAATTAACAAACATGTGGTGAGAGGTCATAGGTGAGTCTCAGATTAGGAAACCTACGCCGGGAAAGGTATACATGGTGAATGCAGAAAGCATGTTATACGATAAAGGAAAAGGGCCCAAAAGAGCCCCAAGACGAATTGGGATTTTAAGAAGGCATAAACGGAATACAGATGGTTAAAAAAGGGGCATTATCTGACTAAGCATACAAATAAACAAGAAAGCAGGTAGGTGAGTGTGTGTGCAAGCATGAGAAGTGTAAATCAAAATCACTGGATGGATTAGGGGTGACGAAATGGTACTTATGAGTTATGACAGATAACAATCATGATGATAACCTATGAACGAGATCACATATGGAATATCTGATATACAAATCATGGAAAAGCAGGCATGGGTATATGAATGTAGCGGCATGCAGGCAACAAATGGGGTAATAAAAGGGCGCATGCATGATTAATATGGAGATATTAGGAGGATTAGGACATACCTTGTTTTAGATCGGCCTGGAACAATGATCGGAGATGATGGAATCGCCGGAGAGGACACCGCCTTGAAGTAGCTAGAGAAAGTGAACAGGTGAGAGTGTTTGAGGAGTAATAATAAAAAGGGTCAAAGGCATGAAAGGTTGCATGTATAAATAGGCACGGAAGGGTACAGGCTAGCAACACGTGGCAGCTTTCTATTGGAGCAAAGAGTTGAATAGAGGGGATGAATCTGTTCGCGTCGAACGAGGGAGTATAGGGAGAGTCACACGGGGTTTGAATTGTTTTGAATTTAGAATTCAAATTTTAGGTGGATTGGAAAACTGTTTTAATTGATAAGTTATTTTGGGAAATAACTGGGAATTAAGGTGGGTAATTTTGGTTGGTTCGGTTAATGAACCTCACCTTGGGGTAGGTTAATTTGTTACGTTTTAGATAAGGTCATGTTAAGGTAAGGTCTAGAAAATCATGGTTTTTATTCTTACATCAATAGGTGTGTGTAACTGGAATGGTAGATTCCTGAATGAAGCTAGAGCTCCCAGGGTAAAAGGTGCTTCAGGCCAGGTAGTCAATTTGGTTCCTTTTACATTTTATGTTACAAGGAACCGGGGGTAGTTGTTGTGCCCAAAATCTCACATGGGCTCGATTTAAGGCTCATAGGGAGATTGGGCTTAATTGGCATGGTTTAGGTACGGTTTGGGCTCAGAAAGTTGGTATTTAAG
>PHNY01037562.1:10597-30599 GCA_003724115.2 Anethum foeniculum | reverse complement strand
TCTTTGAGAGAGTACTTTGTTATTATTGTAACAGTTTTTATTCATTAATATAAAAACTGTTCATCATTTTACTTGTTTGTTATCTATTTGATTGTTTTATACTGTATTCGTTCTCTAATACTGTATTCGTTCTCTAATACAGTACATTTGAGACCTAACAAAGTGATTGCCTTAAACAACCGCAATCAAATAATCAGTTGTATAACTGTGTCTTAAGGCAATTGTGAAATCTAATTTTACCACCCTAATTGTATAACCAATTCAGTGAAATTAAGAGACAAAGAATCCCGAACTATATAACTAATTCAATAAAATTAAGAGACAAATAATTAAAAGATAAAGGGAGATTGAGATTAGTACTTGATTGAACAACTTAGAGATTGGGAGGACGCTATTGATTGCTATACAACAGCTTTGCTTTGATTCAACAACCGAGCTTTTGATTGTATGGGTTGAAGCAGAGTTGAGTTAGGAGCAATAATTGTATATTATACCCTATTCCAACTATTATAGTTTTGTATAGATGTATAGATTTACACGGGCCAATTCATATACTATTCTATTTGAATAAAACAGACATGTCTGGTATGCGTAATTAGCAACGCATTGCAAGCGATCTCCAAAACCCCGCCTTTTCATTTTGAGCAATGTCAGGGTCCCAAAATAGATCTCAAATTTGTTCCCAAATTACACGTGACATGTTTTAATTAGTGGAGCTCATATTAATACACGCGGGTCCAATTTATTTGTAAGGAAATGACCAATAGCTAGTTGTCACATCATCATTTCGGAACCGTTTCGTGAACAGTTTTGGGAGCTTTAGCATTTCTCTTTCATTTTACTGCTGCGGACAACTAGAATAAATGAATAATGCCTGAGTTCTCTTAATATAAGTATTTATTTTGCAGATCATCCAACGAAGGAGGATGATTCAGATTCACCAATATCATTTGGTTCTGCACATTAATAAATACTAATAAATGAATCTGTTTGTCCTCACTTCTCATCTTTACTGAATCACGAAGGGAAATTTCCAGAAATTAAAATGATATAAAATTTTATAATTACCAATGCTACATGTACAATTCAATTCATATTCATTATATTGTCAGTAGCTGATGAACCTCAACATATGCAACTGCAAACAGAGTGGCGAACACAACTGGGTGACACAACGTTTTTGTATATGCCACCTCTCAGAGCTTACCAGTTCCTACCTATATTTTACATCAGAGAAAAAAAAAAGGAATTAATACTAATCACAATCCTGGCATCAAGGAATGGGAGGATCATGACAATCCCAGTTATTTACATGATTAGAAATGCCCACAGAAAGAACAGTACCAAAACCTCCGTCTTGGTCCACATATAAACTGGAACTACTACTATGTGCACCTTTCCTAGTTCTCCTACCACGGCTGACGATAGAATTCATATTGAGCTGTTGAGTGGTGCTTACATATGCGGTTATGATACATGTTTGTTGCACGATCTGTTCAAACTAGAGCCCAATTTGTTTTTGCCACCAGACTGTCTTGGATTTCTAGAAACTGCATGTTGCTTCGATTTTATAGCCTGTGGAGGACATGAGTTTAAATTCAAGCACAACGAACTAGTCCGTTTATATTTCTTGCGGTCCTCTATTCTCGACCTCCGCTTGCTGCCTTCAGGACTGAAACTAGTATTGTGATCGGGTTCATAACGGGACCCTGATTCAGGTTGTTCATTATTTCTATCACCATCCATTGCTACTTTGTTCACCACAATATCACAGACCTCCTTGGAACAAAGCAGATGAATTAACAAAGTAGTTGCAGTTACATGCTGATATTAAATAGAAACATGGCAGCCAAAAATATATGTAAAAAAGTAAACACCAATACATATCTATAAAGAAGATGGACTACAAACAGAAAGGACCTTCCATTAAAAGGCATTACTAAGAAAATTTCTATCAATTTCTTGTGTGCACGTTTGGGAACTTAGAAAACATTTGAAATTCTGGATTTGACCAAATAACATGTTTGGATAAGTAAAAATATTTGAATTTGGATTTTATTTGAAATCCAAGGAATTCAAATTTTAATACAAATATAAAATTTTAAATGACTACTCAAATCATGTAATTTGAAATTTATTATTTTAAATGAAATGCATGTTCCCAAACATGACATATAGGAATTCAATAAATTATATATATATATATAATACAAAAATTAAGGCTATTTTTGTAAATACGGGGGTGAGTTCCATTATTACAAAAATGTCATTCAAATTTTATATACAAAATCCTAATCACTACAGATAATTTCCTAAAGTTAACTTTACGAACATTTGTGTGTATATATATAGGGTTAAGTTCTATAGAGTCCCTGTTTTTTGTGAAGTCCTGGTGTCCCTATACATTCTGCAATTAATATATATATATATATATATATATAGATATATATATATATATATATATATAGAGAGAGAGAGAGAGAGAGTCCTAATCAAATGGAAACAAATTAAAATAAAAAACTAGAAAGCAACTCAAATATATGTAAATATATACACACATTATGAATAATAATGACATTAACCACTATTAATTTCAGTCTCCTCTAACCGCGACTTATTCCGGCTAATTCTGGTCACCACCTCCAACCACCATTGACTCTAGCAACTATTTCTTTCTTCCTCTTCAATCCTATATTTCTCTACTCTACAAATTCAATCTACACCAGCAACCACAATCTCCAATAAAAACACAACCCCTCTCTAAAAAAATTTATCAGATCAAAAATTAAAACCATATATGAACTAAATACCAGATCTACACTCCAAATCAATAAATTGTACAAAATGAATCATTAACTCATATTACAAAAATCACCAAATATTACATACCGGACAATCTTTTCTAGTTTCTACAATGATCGATAAAAACCGTAGGTCTGGTGGCTGGTTATAAACCATTAATGACGTGGTAATTATAATCGAAATATTCGATAGTGATTGACATGATTGTATGAATCCAATGTGTTGTGGATTAAAGGTAGAGATGAAAGACGATGATTAAGTTGAAAGAGAGAAAGTGATAGGGAAAGGGAGACATAAGAGACTGACGTTGCAAAAATGATGAAGATGACCGGAATTGTATGTACAACTGCTAGTGGGTGGGGTGTTGAACCATAACTACAGAAGTGGGGGAGAGATATGTGAATGAATATAAAATATTTAAACATGTGGTCCAGATCTTATAAACCTTAAAAAATAGGATAATGATTGGTTTCTATAATGAGGACCATGGGAACTGGTGATTTGCGTGGTTGAAATTTGTGATTTTTAAAAAATTTAAAATTGTTGGTTTGCACAAAATCACCAATTTACCGAATTCAAAATTTCAATTTTTTAAAAATCACCACTTCTCACGGTTCTCATTTTATGAAGTTCCCATTGGAGTGCAACCTCTGTGTGTGTTTGAGATCCCTGCAGCCACCAACTTAAATTCTCGAGGGTACAACTAAAGAATAGAGAGGAAAAAAAAAAACTGTTGAGGAGTCGCTAATGCAGGATAACCTCAATAATATTAATATTCAATTGGTTAATAACCTTGATGAAAAACTACTATTTGTCAGTCCCAACTATTTTAATATAGGTATATAGCATACTTAAAAACTTGATTGGTAATAATATTAATTTATTAAAAAATTCATCTGGTCTAAAAGGGATTAAATCGCCAAGGTTCAGCTTATATGTACAAAGCATAAAAAAGTAACAAATTCAAATCCAATGAACTACAGAATTAATCAAGCCAGGTGTAACATCAAATTAAAATTTACTTGTCACCTACTTTCTTTCTTTCATTTTGGGGACCGGTTGGGGTGGGGGTAGGGCGGGATGGGTGGGGGATTGCAGTTTTTTTTCATCATATATAACACCATTGAATGGCTCATGGATTTCAAAAACAAAGATTGCAGGCTGGAACTACCTTAATGCCACGGGAGTCCATATGTTCACAGTCCGATGTCTCTTCTCCTTCGGAGTCGGTCATCTCTTCACATTCAAATTCAACGTCTTCCGTAATTTCATCCTCTGAATCACTCAACTCTTCCTGTTCCATCACAATTTCAGAAAGCAACTGGTCTGGTGTATTATGTTCAACCTCTCTACTTACATATAGTGCATGGGCAACTGAATCGACATTTGGACCAATCACAGGAGATATAGCTTCTGGGGAAGATCCTGCAGGGTACTTTAATAAATTTGTGGTGTCTTGAATATCTTTTATTCCTGATACATGAGCACTCGGTACTTCTCTCGTCATATTTTCTTTAATACCATTCCTGCTTTCGGCGAATAACTGCTTTGTGGATGTACAGCTCAGATGAATATCCAGATCCAGTTCATTCATTTTTCGACTAGTATTAGAAGGGATATTAAGGATAGACACTGGAACAACATTACTCGCGGCAGCATCAACTGACTTCTGGGACTGAGCATGCTGGATCCCAGACAATTCAGCAGGGTGAGATTGATCGGCAACTGGACATGCAGATATAGAGCTGCTATTCACGTCACTGGATCTTTTAAGAAGTGGATGGAAGTCAATACCAAAAGATCTTTTTTCCATCGAATTTGAAGGCTTCCCGGATTGAATAACCGTGTAGTTTGCTTGTTTAGGATTATGAAAGAGACTGAGATTCAACAGAGGCTGACTTCTCGGGAAAAAATTAAAAGAACCAGATGCATTAGTACTGCAATTTAATGGGTAATATGGTAAACGCCTATCTTCAGGGGTCCGAAATAACAACGGATGCATGTGAAGATCTGACCCATCTTGATCTTCTACGGTTCCTCTATTTCTGAGCATTGATTCTTTTGGGTGTAAATGAGATAAACTACTCTGCAAGGGAATACTGGTATGTCCAGATTTTGTTAGATTAATAGTTCCTGACCCTGACTGTGCAACAGCAAGTTCACTAACGGAATTTGGTGTTGAAGGACCAGCAAAACCAATTTGAGAACTACAAACACTACTAGATGTATCACCCTGGTAGTTTTTAAAGGCCGACTTTGACATAACACGGACAGATGGTGGAAGGTTAACAGGAGGTAAACCTGGCGCTAGCTTGACCAAACGGGGTCTCCTACATCTACGTGGTTGATATTTTGATGAAGAGGGTTGGGATGTGGAGGATTTTAAAAGCACGTCCGGAAAGGGGTTATTCAAATGACTGGATGATGCAATTTTAGCTTGAGTATCGTCAGATGATGCAAGGAACTGAGAATGCTTCAAGGACTCTGAAAACTGTTGACCAATTTGGCACTGCAAACCTCGAAAACCAGTACTGTTACTCTGCTCTTTGTTTTGGCAATTCTCCTGCGATGACAAGTAAGAAGGTATACATTCTACCCCACAATTCGAGGTTGGTAATTCCAAGGAAACACCAGAAGCATCTGGCCTCCAATCTGCTAAGAATGCCTCGTGGACATAAGCTTCATTCTCATTGTCAATGCAATCATTTCCACTGTTATTTTCCTCTTCAGCGCTACAGTCCTGCAATAAAATATAGGTAAAGAGAAACTTGTATTATCATATCAAGTATTTCATTTATACAGGTCCAGAATAGATACATATGGAGACATACATGGTTCCAAAAAATAGACATACATATTTGCCTAAAAAGGCACTTGCAACTTGGCAGCAAATAAAAAAATTATAGCCAACAATACCAAGCCTCCTAAAATCTACTTCACAATTGAGTATATTCAAAGTGCCTATAAATAGTTTGCATGTACAATTTTTTACACAAGTCTTAGCAGCTCATCCACTATTCCAACTAACATTTATTTTCTAGTAACTTATTGAGTGCTGTTTTGTTTACACAGAACAACAGGAATGTAGATATATTTGATGTAGTAAACAAGAAAAGCAATAATATATAAGAAAAACAAACAAAAATGTTGGAATAAAAATTCTATTTGGGTTTTTACCCTCTAACTATTAATGTAATAAATTCGTTGACATATCAACCTCCCATTCAAGAATTCCAAAAAATACTTAATTATGGGTGAAGCCCCTTGTGAATGCTTATAAACATGGATTCACATTTTTTTTCAACATACGAGATTTGGAATCATGCATGCTCTGCATGTTCACATCAGACCCCCGTTTGCTCAGATGACAGGTTAGTTTGGTTCACCCACCTTTGAGGCTTTGACGATGTTTATTTGTAATTAGTAGGGTGCAGTATCTGGCTAGATGTGTTTAAAAATCTATAGAGAATATCGTCAAACAAGTTGTCAAAGGAACTAAGATAGACATTTGAGCCAATTACCTATTAGAGAAAAAAATTCATCAAAACTAACAAATATAAAATTCGTAGTTGGCACTGAAGCTATGTGGCAATGCCCCTACTCATCACCCTCCTTGCCAGCCAGAGGGGGGAAAAGCACTCACATTGGCGAACAAAATTCGACTACGCTCGCAAAAATGACACCTTTCAAGTTCACCTTATATTTTTTCCAGTTGGAATTTGGTCCATGAACAATATTACTATGACCAAATTGATCAAAAAAACAAAAACAGTTCAGAACAATTTGACCAGTCAAGCCACTTCACCGCATCAACCGATAAAAATTCAATATTTCATCAACTACATGACAAGTTGCCTTTAAATGAAACCCACTCAGAATTAACTTTTTCGTTGTTGGATGCGAATATCTAGGTAAACCTAGCATATGAACAAAATATTTGGAAACATACCAGATGGTCTTCAACGATAGTTCAGCTTAAAGCACAATAACTCAAATACCTTGATAGGCTTTTAAAGATGAAGTCAAATTACACAGAGAAAATTAAATGGTTATGTTCTTTGCCAATGACATTTTTGGGCCCATAATAAGAGGAGCTGCAGAACCAAGCTAAAGCCAGATTACTACCAAGACTCGGAGATGTTCATATTTAAACAAATCTAGTTCACTAAAGTTATGGGTTTTTTAGGTTAGTTAAAGTGCATCCACAATTCTACATAGGGTAGCTCCATATCTCATTTAATGGTAAAATTGATCGAAATGAATTCCTTTATTAGTTTATCCAAGTACTTGAAATTTTAAATGTGATCAGTGAACACAAACATATATTATACATTAACATGTGAACTTATTTACTATAAATTTAAAGGACTTCTCGCTAACAAACATGATACATTTCCACCGTCTCCTCATCTGCATGAGTTGCACTAGGCCAACGAAGTGATGCATTATCCACTCGGTGCTTGAATTCCAACATAACCCTGGACAAGGTACCTGAATCCTGACAGCCTTCATGCTTAACGAAACCTAACTCATGACTCTAAGCTTACAAGGGATGGGTGTTTAATACCCCACTTCATAAGAATATTGTGAGTTTCTGTGCATGCAGATAATATGGAATTTGCCATTGGCGCACCTATAAGGACAACAGCCACACATGTTATCCCCACTTCAGTCCCCAAGTTCCCTGATAGAGGGTGTATGGTACAGTTAAAGGACTAAAGCAGGAGGTGCTCATGCCTTTTGAACTACAGCCAAAAGACTTAATTACAAGGCCCCTCTCACGTACGCTCTTCATATTTAGCAATACATCACCTCAGGGGAAACGTTTCATAATATTTAATAAAGGCATACCTCTTTTTCAGATGATGAATGCCACTTTATAGGATTTGCAGGTTTGCCTTTTCTTCTATTTGATTCATACAACCGTCTCTTCTTTTTTTTTTGCTCATCGACTTTGTAAGACTTTTGGGTTCCAGTAGCAACACGCCACTGTCGAGGTAGCAACACTGGATCCCTATAAGGCACAACCAATTTCCAAACAGACATCAAGTCATTCTTAAAAACCACCAATCCCTGCATAATTTGTTGGATCAAAGTGTCAAAACCAATATAACAATCACATAACAAAATACTATGAAAGACAGGAAGTCAATAAACGGTAATCTAGGAAAGAATGGGGATCCCTATCAATAGAAAATACATCAAAAAAGATTTGTCAGATAAATTGCTTCTATATGATGGATGAGATAGTACCTCACGTATACGAGTTATCTCTTCTGCAGTCAAAGGAGAGGTTTTTAGCCTCCGAACTGCCTGTAAGATGTATTAGGATAATTAGTATCTTGTAAAGAGCCTGCGCAGTGAGTTTATATAATCCACTATATTAAAATAATAGAACTTATTCCCCATGACCTGTTTTGCAACTTATTTCAAATTAATCATTAACCATTTACTACAATGCACATCCACGGCTCAATTTTATTTTAATCAACAAATCACTAGACCTAAAATGGGATTCTTACGTATTCTTTTTCTGATCGAAAAAAAATACTGAATAAAATATGAGAGTTATCAACACTTCAGTCATTAAAGTATGTCCACTGAGAGACATGAACACTTGTAATAAATTGCAACTCCCTACCTTTTGTATTTGTCCTTTGTACACTTTGACCCTATTTATAAATTATATACCCATTATACCCTTGCCGGAAATTCCAGTTGGATTTGTGAACTTTGTCCACTGTGTCCTTCACCTTTGAACCAAACGGCTGACAAAGTGAATATAAAATATAAGAACTGAAAATTCTTGTTTTTTGGCCAAAATTTAATGGGTATCAATGAATCCAATGAGGCTTAAAACGGTATAAACTTCAAAGAAAGGGTCGGGATGTACAAAACACAAACTTAAGGGGCACGAAGATGCACAAATTTTCTTTAAGGATACATGCATCCGCTTGGACTAATTAAAGGGCTAATGTGTTGATTACCCTAAGAATGTTTAAAAAAATTAACCACGCATGACAGAAATCTATTCTGGTTCCATATCAAAGTTCTAGTGAATTTCTGGCTGCTTTTAAGGCACAATAGGGGTGGGTGTTTCGTCACTACACGACTATTACTTCATGATACACCCAAGTTGTGTCCAAATTAAAAATCTTGCTTTCAAACGAATTTTAATCCTTTCCATAGGCATTCTTCATTTTCATTCCTTCCTCATTACATTCCTATCAATCTAGACTTAAAAACTCCAGGTCAGACTGACCAATTTAGAATAAATCCTCTGTTCTTCCTACTAATTTTCTTCACAGACCTCATCAGTCATCACATAAAATTTGAACTTCCATAATTTTTCCACTATTTCCTCTTACATACTCCTTCCCCCTTAGTTTTGTTCAGGGTTTTCCTTCTATTCCTTCCCTATCCATTATATTCATCTCCAACCAATGGAGTATAAAAGGTGCCTTGCATTTATAATACGAACTGTGTTTAGACAAAACATTGTATTTAAAAAGGGGAATTTATTTTTACAGCAGCAAATATTGCACTCATTATTTAGCCAAAAAAAATTTGCATATATTCAAAAATTAAGATTTTTGCTTCATTTTTAATTTCCTAAAAGATGTTCATAATTAATATTCCTAAACTATCCTAAATATTCTAAATCCCTGCAATATATTAAAAGTAACAGCAGTGTTCTAAAAGACGAAAATTGGCATCAGTCAATAGAGGGACCTATCACTGAATCGGATAATCGGTGGTTAATCGGATTGATTAATCGGAGCATTAACCAGAATCAATTTAATTAAATAATATATAATTTTATTTAAACTTCATCAAGTTGCCATAAGATTTACAAAAAAATATCATATATGATTATTCCAATATTGGTATTTAAGTTTAGAGATTTATAAAAAAACCACAAATCACTAGTTCAAATTTAAGTGGTTTATGACTAATGATCACTACTTACTACTTAATAGTTAGAAATTATTACCTACTACCACTATTATATATTTATATATATATATATATATATATATATATAAAATTCTTGATCTGGCATGGCAACATATAGTCAGTATAGTCATCTTAATAAATCAATATATGATTTATTTTTCTGAATTTTAATTTTTCTAAAAAAAATCATTTTTTGAAGAATTTTTTAATTTTGACCGATTCGGCCGACTTTTGACCGATTTTTCAAAAACCCGTACTTTGACCCGATTT
Source organism: Anethum foeniculum (assembly GCA_003724115.2). NCBI lineage: Eukaryota > Viridiplantae > Streptophyta > Magnoliopsida > Apiales > Apiaceae > Anethum > Anethum foeniculum. Next base: position 20,570 of record PHNY01037562.1, on the reverse strand, counting down.
CCGATTAATCGAAACGGGACCATCCGAACTCTGATTAATCGGCCGATTTTTAGAACACTGAGTAACATCAACATTCTTAACATTAAATTTCTCTTGGTCTTGGACTGTGTTCCTAGCCCCACCTTCAAAAATTTAAAAGCAGAATAATATACCAAAATTACTAGGGAAGAAAATTTGAAAACTTACAATGCTCCAAAATAAATGAAGAATACATAGATTTGCAAGAAATTTGTGTTTAGTCACATACCTTAATTGGATTCTCTGGTGCTCTAGAACATGAACGATTTTTCTGCCTGACAAAAATCTGAAATAAAATTACGATGCAAAGATCACCAATATTTTCCGAATAAAAAAGTTTCAACTTCAAATATCAAATATATAAAGTTATAATGAGCCATTATGTGTCCAAGTAAAATGAATAGATTCATGATCATCAATTCACAAGTCCAACAACTGGGGATCTTCCAAGCTCAGATGTCGAAACTTAAAATTCATATATATATATATAACACTAGCATACATCCCGTGCCATGCACAGGTTGCTTTTAATAGGTAATTAATTCTGGAAAAGTGTGGTATTAATGAAAAATAGATACTATTTAAAAAAGTAAAAAAGGTAATATATTTCGATTGAAAAGGATGATTGATTAGTTATTAATTATTATTAACTATGATACTACTTATTTATTATTTTATTAATCAGAATGACCGAAAATCGAAAACCGAATACCAAAAATTTCAATATTTCAGCTTTAATATAATAGGTATATCATGTGCGATGCAGGGGTTGTTTTATTCAAAGCATCTCCAACCATGTAGAACCCTTAGCTAAAAATCATTAATACATACTATAAATAAAAAATTTAGATATTATGTAAAAAAACAAACTTCAATGGTACATTCCCCTTGTCTAAAAATATAGCCTTTTCATGTTGGCTACATTTGTCGAAACTCTACAGACCTGTAAAAAGATTTCATATCCTTTATTACCATATTGAAGTGATAAATTCTATTTATAACATAAAATCTTAATAACATACTATTTTTAAAATGTAGCCTAGCCAACACCATTGAAACACAATGTCTTACAGGTTCAACAAATTTTACACAATGTCCTACAGATTCAATTTAGCCAACCAATTATAGCCAACACCATTGGAGATGCTCTCACTATTTTATTATTTGTATTTTAATATTTTATTAATCCCATTGGTAAAAAGATTAAGTAGGTCCTAGAGTATGTGTTTAAATTAAAATAATTATATTTTTTAATTAAAATATGTCTTTCAAATAATTAAGTACAGGTAACAAATTTTTATTTGATAATTAGACCTATTACAAAAGGTTTAAAAATAAATAGGTTAAATTAATTCCAGAAAGTTGTTGTATCTATAAAAAAAAATAGATTCTATATTGAATAAATATGAAAGGTAACATATTTTGGTTAAAAAAGATAATTAATTAGCTATTATTAATTACGACACAATTTTTTATATATTTTTTATTAGTGATCGGAAGATATAATGTATAGTATTTCTAATAGTATGATAGTATTTTTGCATGTGTATTAACGATCGGAAGATATAGTATAATTGACATTTTTAGGTGCATAAGTGTATTTATAAAAGATAATATGTTTTAATTAACGTGTTTTATTAAGAAGAGTCAATATTAATGATTGGAAGATACAGTGTAATTGTTTTTTTAGGTGTTTATAAAAGAATATGTTTTAATTAAAAGGTAACGTGCTATTATTAGAAAACTCAATATGCTAGTTACTATTATTTATATTATTTTATTAAATAAAATGACTGAAAATCGAAAACCGAAAACCAAAATTTTCAAGATGGCCAAGTAAAGAATTACTACTTTGAATCCACCTCACATAAAAAGCCAATACAGCAAAGCAATTGATTTGGCATTCCATGTTTGTTAAGCAAAAGCAACGAGACAGACCAGTGTAATTATAAAGTAATTTATATTAGAGTTGGTGACGGTCTCAATAAAACACTGCGACAGAATTTATACAAATACGAGCTTATAACCTGTGCATCGCACGGATTGTTTTTAATAATTGTTAGTTTATTATTTCTATTTTAACATTTCATTAATTGAATATGTAAAAAAAAATCAAATCAAACCAAAACATACCCGATATAAGCGGGGAAGATGTACGTAGACCCTAAATATATGTTTTCGTTAAATTTGGTATTTATAATAATTAGGTCTGTTAAAAAGACAAATAAAATTTTAAAATAATTAAATCGTTAAGATAGGTTAAACAAATCTATGAACCAACCAAGTAAATACTTTTGAAAAGAATACGTTGAACCAAGTAAATAGGTTTCAGCAACGTGTTTTAATTAGAATAGTTAAACTTTTCCTAATTGCCATTAAAATAAGTTTAAGAAAATAGATTTGTTACCCGATCCAAACATTATCTATTTACTGGATTTGTTAAAAATATAAGTAAGACTTAAACATGTGTTTTCTTTAGAAAAGATTTTTTTCAATACTTACGCACGCTCTAAAATGGTAAATACCTTCTCAAAATATTTAGATTCGCTAAAATTGATTTTAAAATATATAAACTCATGGACCCGTCTAAGTAGATAGGTTTAAAAATAAACAGACACATATGTCGGAGGTTTTAATAAAAAAACAGGCCCATATAACGGTCCAAGTAAATAGGTTTGGTCCGGGTAGATCCATTCTATATATATAAATAGATAAATAAATCGAAATCTTTCATAACTTTAAAATATATATATATAGGACATGTATACGTGCTCGAATAAATAGTTCTCACACACATCTGATCAACCCACCCAAATAAATAAGTATTAGATATGTACTTTAATCATAATACTTAAATCTATTTAATTATAATTATTTGTTAAAATAATCTGCTCACTAAAATAGGCTAAAATAAACTGATCTATTAAACGGTCAAGTACCAAGTAAATAATTAGAATCATTAAAATAGGTTTTTAAAATAAATAGTTTGGTATGTGTTTCAATTAAATTAGTTAAATTTATTTTTGAAACAAATTTTAAAATATTTTGATCATTAAAATAGGTTTAAAATGAACATGCCTGTTGTCTGTCTACCTGACCAAACCTTTTAAAGTTTAAGTTTTAATAATATAGTATAGATTCGAATTTCTTTTAAATTTGTTTTTTTAATTTTAATAATCGTATAAGTTTTAATTAAAATTGAGTTATAAAATATTTGTTCCCGTTAAAAAGGTTTTTTTAAAATAAGTAGACTTCAAAGATATGTTTAATTAGAATTGTTAAATGTGACTTAATTAGAATACATGTTTAATAAAATTAAATCCTTTAACATGGGTTTATCACAATGAGACCCGTTAAAATAGATAAGGCCCTAAAGATATGTCTACATTACAATATTTAAATATGTTATAATTAAATAACATTCTTAAAAATAAATAGGCCCATCCAACAAAAAAATTTAATAGCGCATAACTCGTATAATATATGGATTTTTTATATATATCATTAATGATTAAAATATATAGTGTATAGTATTTTTGGATGTGTATTAATGAGTTTTATGTTTTCTCATTAATGATCGGAAAATATAATTTACGATATTTATAGTGATGTATAAATGATCGGAAGATATAATATAATTCGTTTTTTAGGTGAATAGTATTTTTGTTGTGTATTAATGAGTTTTATACATTTTTATTAATGTTCGAAAAATATAATTTATGGTATTTTTAGGGGTGTATGAATGATCGGGAGAAATAATATAATTGGTATTTTTAGGTGAATGGTATTTTTTGGCGTGTATTAATGAGTTTTATATATTTTTAATTAATGATCAAAATGGTATTTTTCGGCGTGTATTAATGAGTTTATATATTTTTATTAATGATCAAAATGATATTTTTTGGGGTGTATGAATGACCAGAAGATATAATATAATGGGTATTTTTGGGTGAATGGTATTTTTGGGTGTGTAATAATGAGTTTTATGTATTTTTATTAATGATCAAAAATATAATTTATTGAATTTTTTTGGGTGTATTAATGATTGAAAGATATAATATACGTAATTGGTATTCTAGGAGTATGGTATTTTTGGGCGTGTATTAATGTACTTCAAATATTTTCATAACTGATCAAAAAATATAATTTATGATATTTTTAGGGATATATTAATGATTGGAACATATAGTATAACTGGTATTTCTAGGTGTTTATAAAAAGGTAATATTATTTAATCAAAAAATAATGCAATCTTATTAGAAGGCGATATATATGACTGAAAGAATATAGTAAAATTGGTATTTTTAGGTGTATTTTATAAAAGATATATATGTTTAGTTTAACAGGTAACGTGTTTAATTATAAATGGCAACCGGCTAATTACTATAACTTATATTATTTTATCATTTATTAATTAGAATAAAGGACCGAAAACCGAAAACTGAAACTTGCAATGTTTTGTTTATTAAATAATAGTATAGATACCCTCATTAACATACCAAAACAATGTTTTATAGCATCTGCATACAAGAATCTAGAGTAAAAGGTTGTCATGTCGCATATTCAAATAAATTTGGAGGAAGAGTAGATGTCACCAACCAGACGCCCAACTAGTTCTTCATAGTAGAAAAGTCAAAAATATTACCACTATTAAGCATCCCACAAAAACTACAGTCTAGAAAGCATTTAAAGCATGATCATGTTTCATACTCATATATAATTTGTAGCAGTAGTGACATGAAAATTTACACTTTAGATTAATGGGTAGCTATCTAGCTTAACATATATAATACGTATTATGTGATTACACCTGCAGTTTATTGAAACTTAAATAGAACCAAATTGGATGAGAATGGAATGAAATTCCTGCTATGTTGTGGGTTAAATATTTACAGCTATATCTTCTTCATTTCCATACAACAAATTTAACTAGAGCTCAATAAGTGCTCATCACACTCCTAAACCTGTCCTTCACAGCCTTCATCATTTGACGTTTTCCTCTCATTCACAACCTTCTCTCCCAACTTTGTTTTATTCCTTATTATCCATTTTAGCCTATCTCATTACACTCCTACCAACCAAACAAAAGGCGAAAGTATATATAATATAATATATAGGACAAATCTTAGGCATACAAGCAAGTATATTATATTCAAATAAGTTATGCATTAGTAAACAATATACAAACTGAAGTTGTTGGCTCATAATGATTGGCAATGTTTTTAAACAATTAGAAATAAATACAATTGTGAATTCTTAATACCAAAACCCAGCTTCAATATTTTGCAAATCATACAGCCCAGAGAATAGGGTTGCATGCAATCTTTTCTATTCAAAATTCTACTCTCCCAGTCCTTTCAGTGGGGGAGTGGTTTAACTTCAGGTTTATAACAGTCATTTCAATTGACTTTAACAGCTTAAGTTGGGGTAGTAAAAGCACAGTAAGCACCAGTGGCTCAATGAGCAACTAACCATTTAAGCCTAAGATTAGTTTCTTCGGTTTGACAGAATTATTTATTCGAACAGGTAAAATGGTTCATATTTTATACATTTTGCTAGTTAAGATATATCTTCAAAATTTCATTTTAGACTTTAAAAAAGACCAAAAGTCCATGTCACAAATTACCTGATGCTTCGACTTACAAGGAAGATAACATTGCTGAATTAACTTCCAGTCTGTATTATATTCCATCAAACCCGACGCTAGTAACCTACAGTAAAATTCAAGTGCAACACGGTACAGTGTTATATATTCAGACTATAGAGATATAAAAATAAATAAAACCAAGCGCAGTCAACCATGCCAAGGGGATAAAAGTCAACAACTCAACACCACCTCACAATATTCACCAGAATAAGCAGGACGAGTTCATTAAAAACAAGGTTTAAGCTTTCATTTTGCTTGTAAACTATTTAGCTATGTTACCACTCTTCATTTTTGTCCAGAGTAACTATGATGGACACTTGACACTCAAACATGGTGTGGACACTTGAACATTTATTAGAGGCTAAAAACATGTAAATATTTAAAAATACTTAAAGGGTCCGAGAATTGGAAATGTATCCATATTACACACTTTTAACCAAGTCCGAGTAAATCTATTTAAGTATTCAGTCCTCAATGTCTCAACACTTCTAAACAAGAACTTTGGGTTCGATAGACAACTTGTGAAAGCAAAAAATTTACATCTACAGATAGTTGAACACTTAAATGAAGCAACTATGTTGCCATGAACTTAGAGTAAGACTTGATGGGCTTTGTTACCGCAAGGCCCCAACTCTTCAATTATATCGATATACACGTGTAACCCGGAGCAAGGAATAAGGATATTTATGTCTATTTATTGCTCTATTGAGACAACTATTTTCAAAGAGGATGATGCAGTGACAATATAGGCTGATGTACTTGTTCTCGTGAATAATCGGACTTATTTTCATTGAACTGCCGTAAATGAGGATTGGTTGGGAAAATAATACAAGGCTGGTAGTCAGCTTACCAATATATCTGATTCATTAGACTAGACAGAATATTACAATATAACCAAGTAGATTTTTTGCATACAAGGGATTTTCCTTCAGTTAAGAAGGCTTTTCCTTTTTTGAACCGCCAAGGCATTTGATGTTTCCCAGTAGGATTTGGTTTTTATATGCTTATAGCCGAAGAATTTAGGGGAGCCCTGATGCAGCAACATTTCACTATGAACTCCAGTTCGATATTATCAAAAAAATCTGGCATATTTTCATAATAATTTTGGCAAAGAAAATGAGATCTTTTAATTTACATGTACGTTTATCAGCATGTATACTGCAGACATTGAATCTCGACTCTTGAGTGCATGTCTCAATAAAATACGAGCCCCATGGTCCCTTGACTTTGAACATGTATAAATAGATTACATAATTAACTTAGATTGAAGGACAGAAAACCCTTGGCAGCTAATTCTATCATCTTAACACATAAAAAAGAAATAAGAGAACATGTAGAACTTCAAGTTGGAGATCACTTGTCAAAAATCTATTTTGCAATAACCTGGAATATTCTATAGTGCTTTCACTAAAACTTATTCATAACAGTTACAATTTTTACTCGGAACTTATAATACTAGCCAGAAATATGTGATTACACCTAAACCAAAGACAGCGCAGCAAGCCCTAGCAAGTGATTTTTAAAGCAAAGGCACAAAATGAGGAATAATATTATTGCAAATAGGCAAAACTAACCACAAACAGTGAGATGTGGGGCAAAAAATAGAGGGTACTAACTACTAAGTGATGGAAGGTGGATTGCAAAATCGAAGTTAAAAATGAGCTAACAAACAAATAACAAACATTTTGGCTAGGAAAACACATAAAACAGCAAACACAACTTACATATCCTCTGCATCAGTGAAAAGCACCCGATTTACCACAGAGGCAGGGGGTGGTTTATGTGGGAATAAGCCAGGATTAAACAGACAAAAAAATCTCTGGGCTAATTTGGCAATTTGCTTCGGGACTGGAGCCACAGATTGCTTCTTGCTCCTTTCAGCAAGAGTACCGGCTAGTGTCATTTTAGGTCCCTGATCATTCCCTGAGGATGGCTTTCCGCTGACAGCTTCAGACCTTCTCTGCACTTCATCAGCAGAAAAGTGGAGAGTCTTCAATGGGAACAAGGGTTCCTTCTCAAAGCGAGTATCACAAGCATCTCCCACATGTCGCCTCTGATACTCTTGGACAGCTGTCAACAATGCCAATCACATCATATATGTCAGAACACACTAAAGTAAGCATATAGAGAAGTATAGATGCATGCATAATTCCTTCAAAATCGCATACCAGAAGAGACTTCATCCATATAGCTCTTAACTAGATTCAGCGGAGCAACATCTAAAATTGACAATATATGGCCATTTATGTAAGGCATCCACACAGGACCCGCAGTGCCTTGTAACTGACCTTCCTTGCTACAAGATACAGATTTATGTTGACCACTATCAGAAGCCAATGTTATATTATTTTCAGGACAGCTGTCTCTTTCTGAGGCATTCATAGAAGATGGAACAGTGTCATGTGTCGGCAAGGAAATTTTACAATCATTTGACACTGATGGACGAATGTATGGAGGAAAGAAGTAGGAACTTGGATAAGGTGCCGTTCTCCATGTTAATACTTGATTGCGTTTTTTAAGAATCTCTAAAATCAATTGTTGTATTTGAGTAGCAATGTTCCCCTTAGAAGGCTCAAATATACATAAAGAATACACCTGTATAAGTAGTTGAACATGTTCATGTATTAAACAGTGCAATTGGCCTATCTGATGTGGAGTAAATCCATTCAGCATGCTTTCGTATGCAGAAGACAGCTGGCGGCGTGGAGCACTATCGAGCAACATTAGGTTTCCCTGAATAGCAGTAGAAGGTAAAACTGGCACATTGGGTAAAAGGGGACGTAGTGGCATATTCAGATGTTCAGAACTTCTCTTTTTTAGCTGAGCAGAAGATTTCTGCCGTTTATTCTGTCTAGTTTCAGGCCGCCGACCACCTCCTTCGGAGCTTTGTACCTGGGCCGTTGACTTTAAAATTTCATCAACGTCACTCTCAAGTGCCTCCTCAATTTCCAACTCAAAGTCTGCATCATTATCTTCATCTTCATCTTCGATATTTTCATTTTCTTTGTCTGCCACATGATCAGCATCTCCACCATGTAGAACAGCTGCAAGAAACTTTCTGTATTCTGCCTCATCATCAACATTTGGAAGGTCCTCCTCATCATCGGTCTCTTGAAGAAAAGTCTCAAGTTCATCAAGTGTAAAACTGGCTAGAGAATAACGAGCTCGAGTACGCCTACAAATAGCATCCTCATTGTCTACATCCATAATGACACTTGTAGACTGTAAACCTGTGTCGAAATCTCCGACGACAACATTATTAACAACCTTTCCATTCTTTAAACCACCATCCTTTTCAGTAACACTGTCAATCTCGAGTCCGGAAACAAGATTTGATTTATTATCCTGAAACACACCCGCTCTTTCAGCTTTGTTAGCATCATCAGAAGCAATCGAAGCCTGAACGGAAACTTCCCTGCCATTCGACCCATCACCTACACTATAGTCTTTCACCTGACTGGTTGGCTTCGACAACAACGCGGTAACTGAAAGTGCAGAATTTCCTACTCCACTATCAACAACATCAACTTCTACTCCTTCAATTTCAGAACTTAAACTCGAAGAAGCTTCTATAGAGAGGGTTTCTCTCAAAAACGGATTAAAATCAAAATCCTCATCCTCGTCCTCATCGTCATCCTCATCATGTTCCCCACAAACTTGTCTCTCATCATTTCCACCCTCCAACAAACATTGGTCATTCTTACTTAAGCTTACATCTACAGCATTTTCCTGGTCGGGACACTCAGCCTCATTTAACAAGGGACCTGAACTAGATGCCATACTTAAACAATTGAGCTACGTACAAACCAGCATTCAGATTATAACTTCATACAGTACAAACTATTCTTTCTCCTTTGCAAAACGAACAAATTTCCCTGAAAGTCAGCCAAACAACGCTTTTTCCTGGAATTCAAAAACCGAAACATAAACCCCCAGCTAACATTCAAATAAATTAACAAATACGAAACTAACAATACATTCCAAATACAGCGATATACGACTTCTCAAACAAGAATCAAACAATCGACAAACTACGATCATTCCGTAACATACTATCACAATTAGCAGCATAACATACAAACCCTAATAATCGCAAACCAAATTACAGCAGTAAAATAACTCTATAGTTAATTATATTTGAATTGCTCAGATTTAAATCTAATAGTGTGATTTAATAAACATGATAAATTAATTTTAAGAGAAACAAATACTTACAGGATTATACAGAGAATGAATTCCAATACGGCGGATGTGTGTATGTATAATGGTGTTAACAGAACCTAATCTGCATCGATTATCGAGATTGGA
>PHNY01037527.1:12469-23556 GCA_003724115.2 Anethum foeniculum | reverse complement strand
TTTATTTCTTCTTTATTTTTTTAATATGTACAAAATTCCTACAAAAGCAAACAATTAATTTATTAAATACGAGAATAGCAAATAATAAGCATGGAAAAATGTAAGAATTATGAGAATATCAATTGAACAAGCTTTGGATCTCCGTTGTCCTTCTATTAATGATTTGTTAAAGCTTTTTAAGGTAAACACCTGATCTACGAATTAAATATCTGTTTTTCGCATGGATCCTGCGTTTGGGTTTCGATAATTATGGTTTTTATGATTTTAATTTACATTTTCCGCTGTGTTTAATGCCTCAAAACCCAACAGCATAATTTTTTTAAAATGCTGGATTTTACTTCTGAACCCTCCCGTAATTTCTTTCCCCCATTTCTCCAACAGACTAGATGTGAAATTTATTTTCTATACCAGAGTTTTATCACGAGACAACTGCCAAGCTTCCTCTACAATTTTGCCACATATCAGATCCCTTAGCCAGCAATTTTCAAATCTAAAACTGGCATTTCGAAAACTGTAAGAGTGAGTGAATGGCTTTAGTAGAATAGGATTATGATCAGAAGTTGATATTTTCAAGTTTATCAGCTTAATGTCCGAAAATAGCAGCATAAAACTATTAGTTACCAGAGCTCTATCTAATCTAATCTCTATCCAATCTGTAGTACCATACCCCCTTTCCCACGTAAATGGATAGCCTTCCAGATCTACATCATGCAAACCACATTCAGATATACAGTTGATGAAACCTGTAATGAGCCACGGTGGATACATTCGACCCCCTCTCTTATCTTCTTGGCTTGTAACATTATTCAAATCTCCAATGACTACCCAAGGCATGGTCACATTGATGCTCAACCTACGTATAAGATCCCAAGTTTCTGCTCTTTTGCTTCGATCAGGTTCCCCGTAAATACCTGTTAATCTGTACTTGATACCCCCTTGAGCTTCTATCACAACATCAATATGGTTTTTACTATACGAGAGCACAGTAACCTCCTTTTCATTACGCCATATCAAAGCTATACCAGCACTTCTACCAACAAAATCTACTGTAAAGGCTCCTTCAAACCCTATCAAATATTTTACTTTTTCAACTCTATCTTGCTTATATAAAATCTCGCTAAGAAAAATAAAGTCTGGTCTCTTTTGGAGGGTTAACTCCTTAAGGAATTGTAAAGCCCATGGGGTCCCATGCAAATGGCAATTCCAACTTAAAGAACTCATAATCCTTGGCAGACCCCTTTCACAAGGCCCGCCTTCTTCACGTTTTTGGGTCGTTTAGTTTTGAAGGGCCTTTCTGTGAGTCATAGTCCATGCTTACTACTTCACTCATATCCGAGCCCAAATCCAACTCCGTATTTTTACTCACATCCATCATATAGTCCAACTCATCACCCATCCTTTTTTTTTATTATCTATTATTGCAACACCCCTTTGAGAAATAAATGTTTGATTATTTCTTGATCTTATCCCATCACCTTTTAAAGCCTCAGAATTTGCGCCTGCTAGTTATGTAGCCACTGGGTTTGCTAACTGTTCTCCTTGATTTTCTCCTCCCCTATCTCGCTCCTGATTTTGTGGAGGATTGCTCTCTACCGTTACTGTTCCATTCTCCACCTGTTTCTGAACTCCCGCTACCGTTACCATCCCGAATCCACTTTGCTCATATCAGCTTTGTTGGTTTTCTTAACGGTGCTCTCATCCATGATCCAAAAGGCCTAGTAATCTCATCTTCTGGAGTTTCAAACAAGCGACTGCAGTACTTATCAGCATGTCCCAGCATCTCCATATGAAACAAAAGGTGGGAACGTCTTCATATTTGAATATGATCCAAAACCAATCATTTCCTGATTTTCTGATCTTCATTCTTCTCTTCAGTGGTTTTGTCAAATTCATGGTGACCCTAACTCTCAAATATTCATGCCAAACACCTGTAAAATTACTTGAGCAGGTTTCGACAAACTTCCCAATATAATTTCCAACCTCACGAACCACATTTTCAGACATAAACCCTGCACGTAAGTCGTGAATTTGAACCCAGAGACCCATGGTATTGAGACTGATAGCCCGAGGTATATCCCCATCCCTCATTCTTGCAAAGATCAGAGCTTTTCGATTAAAAGACCATGGACTCCCCTCTATGACTCTTCTAATGTCTATCTCGTGATAGAACTGAAACAAATATAGATTGACATCCACCTCTTTAATATAAACCCCCTTCCCCGGTCTCCATAGCGCCGCCATTGTTTGTTACATTGAGGGGAAATCAACTACTCCTTCAGATAGAAATCGACCCATTAAGCATAACTCTGCATTGAAATCTCCATGTCCTTCTCTTTGTTCGACTCCATCATCTCCCTAAAAGGCTAAGCCTTCATCCTCATCATCCTCTAACGTAAAATTATTCATAGCTTCTAATATACTGCTTTTTGATGCCATTTTTACGACTTACAACGATGACAATAGCTTGACTAACGTTGAACAAGAACTGAGAAACACACCTTGAAAATTTTCAAGACATATCAACCATGTCAGATGACAAGACAGATTCATGGGATTTATTAAATAATAAAAAACGATTGTTTAGATATCTCTTTGTAAAATAATATTAAACACCAACTCAGACTGGATTATACTTTTATTTAGATAAATTTTAGGATGAATCAGAATTGAAATCATATATGCAATGACATAAAACCAATTCATGATAATTTATGTGAGGACATTAATTAAACAATTTAGTGCTTCTACTTATTCTTATACTCCCTAATGAATAAATGGATGGCATTTGAACAAAATACTTATTCTTGAAGCCTAAATCTAAACCTAATTTAAGTGCAGAACTTGATTTAATAATTTAATTTTTTTAATAATACTCCACCGACAAAAGTATTCCACCGATACACCATTTACAAAGAAATATCAGCCTCCTAACTCCACTCACAAATAAGTATCATCTTAATACTCCATTGAATGTAGTATACTCGAGTATTATACCGAGTATGTGATGTGTATTTTGGGTTAGTTGACTGTTGGATATTTTGAACTATGATTTTTAAATATAGTTACTTAGTGCTTTTACTCATTCTTCACATCCATTCTTCATTATAAATAAATAACCTAAAATGTATTGACACCCACTCTTGACATCCTGAAATTCATTATAAATAAATAATATAAAATGTATTGACATCCATTTTTCGTGATAACCAAGCTCATTGATTAACACCTAAACTCATATACATTCAATTAAATATTATACAATAATTAGTATTATTAAGATATTCAAATTAATATAAAAATCCTAATTTTGTTCCATATCGAAAAATATATACAAAATAATAATTATTAATTTATTAATTAACTAATATCTCTCTAAACTATAGAGGTGTCAAATATTTTAATTTGCAGAGGGTTTACTATAAATCCAAATTATATGTTATTATATTTTAAAATGTTGCCTTAAATTTATATATGTATTTTGCCTAGAATTAATATATAATGATAATAATAATAATAATTTATATTTATTTAATAAATAAAGGACGAGGTGTCGTCGAAGGACACTAAGAAATCATTATTAATTTTCAAAAATTACTGATAATTTTTTACATTAATAATCCTTAATGACAAAATAGATTTATATTTTTTTACAGATAATTTTAAAAATTACTGATGATTTCAAAAGTCGTATTTTCATATATTTTCTATATGTTTATACATGTATTTGGTGTAGGTTCATATATAACAATAACAACATAGATTTATATATTTTAAATATACAACGTGGTCCTTCAAAACAGGGACCGAGAAAATTCTATTAATTCTCAAAAATTATTGATGATATTATACATTAATAATGTAAAATTTTAGTCAGAGCATATGAAATTATGCAAATTTGTCTTAAGTAAAAAATTATTTCCATACCTTTATAAATTAAAATCATATTTCATAATATTTTCTTTAAATTTATATATCTAACTCACCTATGTTCAACATATAATAATGCAAACAATATTTTCTATTTTTTTAAAAAAAATTAAAGTTCAAGGGTATGCCGAAACGGGACTAAATAATTACAGATAATATTATACATTAATAATTCAAAACTTTTGCTAGAGCATATGAAATTATTACAAAATATTTAAAAATTACAAAACCCTCTTAAAATACTTACAAACAATCCAAAACTTTTGCCAGAGCATATGAAATAATTACAAAATGTTTAAAAATTACAAAGCCCGCTTAAAATACTCACAACGGAAACCGTGCATTAATTAAACTTGCAACTATGTCACAATTTATCTAAAATTATATTATATTAATAGCATTATTCATTATTAAATTTGTCCCTAAAATACAGGACTTTAACACTAATCTACCATCTATGGGATGTTGACCTTAACTTTCAAATGAAGGGAATATGATAGGCTACATCAATAACAACATGATTGAATGCAATACCTTAACTATGTAATAAAACTTATTAATTCTATCCGAAATATTTTCATTATTATTACCTGCAATACTTATTTTTATTAAATATTAAACATTCAATTACATTTTTAATAGTAGTCAGACCTTATTAAAAATATGACTATATTATATTATTATAACAAAGAACATGTAATTATGCAACTTTCATGAATGTTAGCTTTCTATTTTGTTTGAATAAATACCTATCCATTACTTAAATGCCCCGCGGACTTAAATACTAGTACTAATAACTAACCACTTTTTCAACTAAAATACCAATTACCTTTATTAACTAAAACATATTTTTTTTATTTTTTCGACTTGAAACACTTTTTTTCCAAAAATATCACAAACAAATCAATTTAATAAACTAGAATAATAATATCATAAATATTATTTGTTAAGCAATTACCTTTTTTTTTTTGAGAAGTATTAATCTCAAAGCAGAAATACACTAAGTGGAAATTACGTAAAATGCACCACAACAAATCGAAAGTGAGAAAAAATTGACCACTTAGGAACACTAAAAGACCATGACTCATGGCAAGAAAGCTAAACACCAAACAATTACCTTTCTGTACTATAAGTTTGGTTGTCGGTACCTATTTTTTGGTACACACTGATCTTACCTAATTACCCTTACTTATATATTTTTAAAAGGTAATTTTTATTAAAAGTTTTTTACAGACTATATAAAAATATCACATATAAACTACCCTATTCAATCAAAACATGTTAACTTTTCTATTTATCTCAAATAAAACACTTCGTTTTTATCTTTTTTTATTTTTCCTAACAAAGTTGCACTTATTTTCCAAAAATAACATGGACAATTTTATTTAATTAAATTAAAAATAATATTATAATTATTAATAATCAACCAATTACCTTTTTAAACTAAAATGCACTATCAATTTAATTAAAGTTAAATAAAATTATAAAATATTAAAAGTAAAGTTCGTGCATCGCAAAAGTTCTAAATTAATCTATACTAAACTATAATAAGCAAAACATGGTATAATTGTTGCTGGTTTGGTTCAACCATAAAAAGAATAGTAGCCGTTGGATTTTCAGTAAATAAATCACAGCCGTTAGATCTATACTAAAGAATATTCTCTATTTATGGTATTTTACCAAAAAAACAGGGTTCGAATCCTCACGATAACAATATTAATTTTTTTATTTAGGCTAAAAAACAAAAACACAAGTTTCAATAAACCTAATAACGATATTAAAATTTAAAATTTATATGATAGTTTTAGATAATACATGCAATCTATACTAAACTATAATAAGCAAAACATGGTATTAGTGTTGGTAGTTTGGTTCAATCATAAAAGAATGGTAGTAGTTGGATTTTCAGTAAATAAATCACAGCCTTTAGTTCTATACTAAAGAATATTCTCTATTTATGGTATTTTATCAAAAAAAACAGGGTTCGAATCCTCACGACAAAAATATTAATTTTTTTTATTTAGGCTAAACAACAAAAAATACAAGTTTCAATACTCTTAATAGCGATATTAAAATTTAAAATTTATATGATTAGTTCTAGATATTACATGCAATTAAATAAACAATTATTAATATTTATAATATGATATTATTAAGATTATAATCATTTGTGAATTTTTGTTTATTTTTATTAGCTTATAACCCGTGCGAAGCACGGGCAAGCTTAGTTTGACTAATTTTATTAGATTCCTCATATAGTTCTACTTCGATCTCATCTTTTACCATAGATTTTACCATTACCGCCATCTATAGCTCACAAATTTTAAAAAAAAGAAGTCTAACATACTATATTTATAGTATAAATGTCAATGTAATATAAAAAATAATAAGACAAGACTAAGCTCGCCCGTGCTTCGCACGGGTTATAAACTAGACTATTCTATATTATAATAGACGAACCATTGAAAGTTTGGTAGTCGGTTAGTCAGTACGGTACTTGTTGAAATTACTTAAAAACCCTTACTTAATAATTTCATTATTTTTACTTAAGTATCCTTACTTAATTAGTATATAAACCAAATACCTTTTTTTAAGTAAAACATCTTACCTTTTTTATAATGACCAACTAAAACATCTCTTTTCCAAAAATATAACGTACAATTCTATTTAATAAAATATTAAAGTTACTAATAATTAACGAATTACCTTTTTCTACTAAAACATATTACCATTTCTATTTCAAGTAACAAAACTTGCTCTTTTTCCAAAAATAACACGGGCAATTCTAATTAATAAAATAAAGTAATAATATTTTAATTACTAATAATTAATAATTTTCCTTTTTTCAGCTCAAACACAATATTTTTTTATTTTCTAACTAAAATACCTTTAATTCTAAAAAAATATCATGAACATAAACATGTTAATATATAATTGGTGAGGTACTTGCCAAAATTACTTGATTACGCTTATTTAAAAATTTCATTATTTTTACTTAATTACTATATAAACCAAATTCCTTTTCTAAGCAAAACACCTTACCTTTTTTATTCTCATAGTTAAACTATTTTCTTTTCAAAAATATTACTAGCAATTCAATGTAATGAAATATTAAAATTACTAATAATTAAACAATACTATATTTTTATAATCATTAATATTAGAAATAATGTACACAACATCTTCTGATTATTAATAAAATATAAAAAATTGTTATATATTTCTTTTTAAACATTTTTAATAGGTCTAATTATTTTAAAATATTGTTCCCAAATTTAACATATTCAACTACTTTAAAGATATATTTTAATTAAAATACATATAATTATTTAACTTAAATATATACTTTAGGACTTACTTACTCTTTCAATTAATAGAATTAATTAGATACTAAAATACAAATTATAGAATAGAGAATATTAAAAGTAACACGTGTATCGCTCGAGATATAAATATTTTATTAAAGCCAAAATAATGAAATTTATAATTTTCAATTTTCTATATTACATTATTCTATTTAATAAAATAATAAATAAATAGTATCATAATTAATAGTAACTAATAAATAATCCTTTTTAACCGAAATACCTTAGTAATTTTTTTCAAAATAGAACCTATTTATTTATAAAATACAACAACTTTTTGAAATTAATTTAACATATTATAAGCAACTCGTGCATCACCTCTTTTAATAATAATAATAAATTATTATTACTAATAACTAACCAATTATCTTTTTAAATATCAATTGTCATTTTTAATTAAAGCATATATCTTTTTTAATTTTTCTCAACTAAAACAACTCATTTTTCTCACATAGAAGTCTATTTAATAAAATAGAATAATAATATTGTAATTACTAATAACTAACCAAATCCTTTTCAGCTAAAACATATTACCTTTTCTAATCTTTCTAACAAAATCTTCTTATTTTTCCAAAAATAACACGAACAATTCTATTTAGTAAAATAAGATAATAATAATATTATAATTATCAATAATGAACTATTTACCTTTTTTAACTAAAACTCATTATCAATTCAAATTAATGATATTTACATGGAAAGTTTGGTAGTCGGCTGTTTGGTCGGTGGTCGGTCGGTATGATACTTGTTGAAATTACTTCATTACTCTTACTGTTATTTTTACTTAATTATTTTTTGGGCCGATTTATTTTAATCATATTATAACCTAATTATTTTAAAGTTATGTTAATCATAATTAGTATAACCAGTTATTATCTTTTTTATTTTTCCCAACTAGAACACCTCATTTTTCAAAAATATCACGGGTAATTATATTTTAATAAAATATTATAATTACTAATAATTCTCATATTAATCATAATTATTATATAAAACAATTATCATTTTCAACTAAATCACGTTACTTTTTTTTTATTTTTCCCAACTAATAAATAAAAACATGTAACCTTTCAAATTAAAACCCATTACCTTTTATAAACACACCAAAGAAATTTAATTTTCAATTTTCAATCATTCTATTCGATCAATAAAATAATAAATAGATAGTATTATAATTAATAGTAATTAATCAGTTACCCTTTTAACCCGAAATATGTTAGCATATATTTTCTCAAACAGAAACTATTTATTTTTAAATACAACAACTTTTTGAAATTAGTTAACCTATTAAAAGTTAAATACGTTAAATATATGAAGTTTTGATGAAGTTGAAAAGAAATTCTTAGTCGTCTCATGATTTATTATTTAATATTATGTTCTCAGCTAAAGTATCGATCTTCACAATATTCTTTTATATAGTTCGCATTCTTACGATTTCTATGAAATATTATAATGTTCTGAATTTTTAAATATATTATTATAATTATCAAAAAAATACACGAATAAAACAAACCGTACATTTATAGTAATTAATCAATTATCTTTTTTAACCGAAATATGTTAGCATATTTTTTTAAATAGAACCTATTTTTTATAAATGCAACAACTTTTCAAAATTAATTTAACCTATTAAAAACAACCCGTGCATTGCACGGGAAATAAACTAGTCTATTCTATATTATAATAGACGAAACATTAAAAGTTTGGTAGTCAGTCGGTCGGTACGGTACTTGCTGAAATTATTTAATTACCCTTACTTAATTATTCATGTTATTTTTACTTAATTGCTCTTACTAATAACTTCTATTATAATCATATTTAATATATAAACTAATTACCTTTTTCCATTAAAACACATTACCTTTTTTGTTTTTCACAATTAAAACGGGGAGTTGGAGCCACTAGAACGGAGAATTACCTTAATCAAATTTATTTTAAAGTTATATTTATCAAAATTTGAATATAAATCAATTACTTTTTTCAACTATAACATGTTACCTTTTTTTTAATTCTTTTCAACTAAAATGCCCCATTTTCTAAAATATCGCGGTCAATCATATTTAATAAAATAAATCTATACTATATAATAACGGAGAGTTACCTTAATCATATCTATACTATATTATAATAGACGAAACATTAAAAGTTTTGGTACCTGTTTTTTGGTACAAAGTGAATTTACCTAATTACTCTTACTTATATATTTTTAAAAAAGTAATATTCATAAAAAAATGTATACACTATATAAAAAATATCACATGCAGTTACATCTTTCAATCAAAAAATGTTACCTTTTCTACTTTTCTTAACCAAAACAATCAAAACACGTTAATCAGTTACCTTTTTCAGATATTAATTACCTTTTTAAACGAAAACATGTTACATTTTCTATTTTTTCCATCTAAACATTTCCTTTTTCCAAAAATATAACGGACAAATGAAGTATTTTGTTTTACAAATATATAACGGGCAATCAAAACATCTCCTTTTTCAAGGCCAACTAAAATATCTTTATTTTTTAAAAATATATCGGGCAAGTATATTTAATAAAATATAATAATAATAATAATAATAATAATAATAATAATAATAATAATCATAATAATAATAATAATTAATAACTAATCAGTTACCTTTCTCATATCACGAACAACTAAAATATCTCTCATTTCCAAAAAATATTACATTTTCTATTTTTCCATTTAAACATTTCCTTTTCCAGAAATATCACGGACAAATTAAATATATTTTTTTCAAATATATCACGGGCAATCAAAACATCTCCTTTTTCAAGGGCAGCTAAAATTATCTCTATTTTTTAAAAATATATTGGGCAAGTATATTTAATAAAGTAGAATAATAACAATAATAATAACAATAATTATTAATAAGTAATTAGTTACCATTCTCATATCACAGGCAACTAAAATATCTCTCTTTTCCAAAAATATAACGGTTAACAAAAACATCTCACCTTTCCAAAAATATAACGGGCAAATCTATTTACTAAATAGTAATAATAATAATAATATTTTCTATTTTTTCCATCTAAACATTTCCTTTTCCAAAAATATCACTGACGAATAAAATATTTTGTTTTACAAATATATCACGGGCAATCAAAACATCTCATTTTTCAAGGACAACTAAAATATCTATATTTTTTAAAAAAATATCGGGCAAGTATATTTAATAAAGTAGAATAATAATAATAATAATAATAATAATAATAATAATAATAATAATAATTATTATTATTATTTTATTATTATTATTAACTAATCAGTTACCTTTCTCATATCACGGTCAACTAAAATATTTCTCTTTCCAACACATGTTACATTTTCTATTTTTTCCATCTAAACATTTCCTTTTCCAAAAATATCACGGACAAATGAAATATTTCGTTTTTCAAATATATCACTGGCAATCAAAACATCTCACTTTTCAAGGGCAACTAAAATTATCTCTATTTTTTAAATATATCTCGGGCAATTATATTAAATAAAGTAGAATAATAATAATAATAATAATAACAATAATAATAATAATAATAATAATTATTATTATTATTATTATTATTATTATTATTATTATTATTATTATTATTAATAAGTAATCAGTTACCATTCTCATATCACGGGCAACTAAAATATCTCTCTTTTCCAAAAATATAACGGTTGACTAGAACATCTCACCTTTCCAAAAATATTACGGGCAAATCTATTTAATAAATGGTAATAATATTAATAATAATAATAATAATAATTTAATTATTAATAACCTAACATAACT
>PHNY01037479.1:4799-17875 GCA_003724115.2 Anethum foeniculum | reverse complement strand
GGGGGGAGAGGTTGGGAAGATAGAAGAAATTCAAACTCATAATATGGTACTGAGAACATCAAACACGTTAGGGAACCCAGTTTGGCGGTTCTCAGATGACAATGGAATAACAAATTTCAAACTAGCTTGCCACTAACAGTGAGCAAGATAGAGAGGTTGCATCAGAGAATAACAGTATCTTGAACACTCTGATTTGGCTTTTTTATCCATCAGGTAGGAAATGCTAATTGAGCATTCATGTTCTAGTTTCAAGATCATAATAACAATGTAAGCAAAGTAATAACAACAAATAGCTATACTAACCCTCTGACTGAAATAAATAGCCCTCCTATTCTATATGAATTAAAGGAGAAACGAGAACAGTGTGTTGGGTAAACTATTAACAGGAAAAGTAAAGTAGCTCACTAAATTCTACATTGCCAATCAATTAAGGTTAATCAGATAAGGAAATGTGAAAACAATTAAGCGAAGAAATTAATATTACCTAATACAAGCCAACAAGTCAATACACACTTGAGGGTATTTACTTGACCATTTTTTTTAATAAAAAGTACTTATTTCTGTGAAAAATGCCTGTTCTGGTCTTTTTCCTGAATGTAAGTATTTATTTAGAACAAGAGATAAACAAAACACCCCCACCAATATTAGTTTTTTCATGGAATAAGCATGCTTTTTTGAAAGTTCAAACATCAGTGCATATAACAATGATTTAAACTAAAGAAAATTGATCAAGCCAGAGACTTACACTGTAATGCTTATGTGAACCATACGGTTGTCCAACAAGATCACTCATGTTCAAATTGCTTATCACCTGTTAGCATGAAAAGAATTCATCGCCAATTAAATACTAGAGAAAATTGAAACATGAAAATAAGCACATAAGTATCCAGCAGATTTACTTTATTGCTATTAGGTCCAACTAGTACAAACAATTTTGTGCGCGTAGTTATATCTTCAACTTCTACTTTGTCAGCAAAAAATATATACCTGCAAATTATAACATCGAGAGACATAAGGCATATACGAAGGCCACAAGCATATATTACAGCCCTAAGAAAAACAGCTAAACTTAAGCTCAGTACATGTAAAAATTAGAATATGCAACTTCGATGAAGATGAAAAATATTTTACCCTTTGATAGAAGATTAAGTTTGAAACCTAATTTTTTCCCTAGAAAATATCTCTATAAAATAAGATTTTTAAACTTGCATGTATCGTTCATGGCTGACAAGCTCAACAAAGTAACAATGTAATTATTACGTTAACTATACCCAACAAGAAATATGAAGATTCTCTTCTTTTTTTTTCTTTTTGCTAAATGAAATATGAAGATTGTCATGTTGGCTCGCACAGGTTTTTAAGCATCATTATTTCATCTTTCACCCAGAAGAAAAATATTACAATAATGTTTAAGAAAATAATCAGTAGACAAGAAATCAAAAAAAAAAACAGCAGCGAGAACTAAGAAATCAAGTCATCACTAAAGTGAAACATCTTATTCCTGTGGACATCAAAACATATATCCCTGGAAAGCCATCACATCTAAACAGAAAGATAACAAATCGATTACTGTGACAAAATATATGATTAAGGAAGGTAGTCATAAATGATTCAGTAGCTCTTTCTGAAAAACTAAAATATACTGAATACTAAGATAAACCCCCAACACATAAATACCTTTCTAAGATGCAGAAAGGTCTGCATAAAATTTAGACAAGCACTATCATTACTGCTGTCTTTTGGTTTACACCTCTTGCATACCACAAAAGAAAGTTAAGTGATAGTTTATAGCACAACCTGAACATACATTATAATACTCGCCACACTAAGGGAAGAAATCGTAACGACAAGTAGATGTTAGTGGTACAAGAAAATATAGATAAGTTTCATACTGCTACAGAAATATGTAGCAGGAATCAAGTAGCACCTAGGAATTATCTTGCAACTTGCGCTTTAAAGGATTATACCCAGTTTGGTTGGAAGGAAAGAAATTTGGTAGGAAGGGAAAAAGTCAAATTTGTACTATTTTGTGGGTGAAAAATGATATTCATTCCTCCACCCATTTCATACATACAGATTTAAATTGAAAGCTCAATCCCACAAATTTGTGGACAAATGATGTATTCCTACTTTTACTCATTTTTTTCACAAAAGAAATTTGTACATGCTGAGAAGTGTCAACTACAATTATAAACGAGAAAAAATAACTGAAATGTATTTAAAACATACTTCTTTAGCATTTCCGTGATGCTTCTACTAATTTCTGGTGATACCACCAACGTAATTGCAGTTTTCTGCAAATATGAAATTGTTGACATTATATGTCAAAGGCTGTAATCACAAACAATGAACTTTGGGAAGAAGACAAAAACTACCATGATCCATGCATGAGCAATATCTATTGTCCGCGCAGTAGGAGTTACAAAAACTGTGTCACATCCCTACACATTTCCAAACTGGAAGACATTAACTAAATTTACATGACCTTGACCATCAGTGTGAACTAAGAGTGAGATATTGACAACACCGATAAGCATTCCTGAGCCTAAGTCTTGCAGAGCTAACCTGCCCTTCACGAAGAGAATCAAAATTTGCAGTACTTTGGTTATGAAGGAAGTGGGCACGATCTTCTCCGCTGACTGCATGTCATTTAAGTCCTCAACAAGCACATAAAAAGTAATATCAACAGCATTGCCCATTACAGTAATATCAACATAGAAAGAAAAATATAAAATACAATAACTTTTGGACATATTCTTCAACATATATCCATGTCTTATCTACATCAATCTTATTCTCAATTTCCTTTATCCCCATGAAAAAGAGGACTTTATTCCCAGGAAATAATTTCTCCTCCAAACATCTCACATAAACTTCAGAGAAATCAAATTTAGCAAATAGCAAACAACATTTCAAAATCTTAAGCAAACAACGTTTCGAAATCTTAAGCTAACTCATCCATAAAAACAATGAACTGCACTTTACAGGACAAACTAACAGCTTCATTATAACGATGTTAAAGAGAAAACAATCTACCTCTAATTCGGCCAAAATGAGAAAGGTCCACAACCTAAGACAACATTAGATGAAAATAAAAGCAAGATTAGGCCCATCAGAGGAATCTTATTCTGGCCAATCACATATAACAACAATCAATTGGAAGGTTGTTTAGCATACAAAATTTTTAACAGAATACAAGAGGCAACCACGGTTGAAAATCAACATGTATTCAACTATTAACGAAACTGAGGATCAGAAAAGAAAGTAGTGCCAGCAATACATACGAACAGCATTTTAAGATAGTGTTGTTGAGAAAACTGACATAATTATCTTTTAGGTCAGAAATACAGTTCAAACTCATAATAGAAAACTTTTCTTTAGTTCAGTGCAAGAAAAATTGAACAAACGTAAGTAACACTAATAACAAAACTGTATATCTAGCTTAACTGATAGGACTCCAGAATAATATGGTTAACAAGTTCTCTGATCCATCTGTTAGCTCCACAAACCAACTCTGAGTTGAGGACCAGATATGTCTAACAATAAAAGAAATAATAACTGGTTCCAGCAATTGCGTGTCCAGACTTGGCCAGAATTTCCATAACATTTTAAGATGATATTTGACTATCTATAAGCATAGTCAACAAAATTGTGAACTTGTAATATGATCAATATGTTAGGAAGTGACCGTAGAGGACCGTTGAAACAAGAGAGAGAAAGTTTGTTGAAAGAGTTATTCACAGCCTACCCAAGTAAAAGGATCAAGGAACTATTTTTTGTTAGCTTCGTACTATACACTTTGTCTTTTTCAGAAGACACCTGATTGTTGGAATTTCCGCCCAACATTCAGCTCAGGATATAGGTTTATTTCCTAAGCTACCTGTAAACTGTATATAATCGATAAACCATCTGAACCAAGATCCTGAATTAGATGTTTGATTCTGAAACCATACATATAGTTCCACAACTAACATATTTTTATACTTGAGCAAATTACTGTAATTCTGATTGTATATATAGTAAAAAATGAAGGACTACCATGCAATATTACTATATTACCAAATCATACAATTCAAATCAAGTTAATAGTGCATAATAATATAAATCAACAAGAAATAACTGCAAAGGGTGTTGCAAAACTACCAAGGATTATATTATATATGCTGAAGTACGAAAACATATTCCAAAACAAGGTTATCAAGACGACATTCTATATTTCAGTATTTGGTACAATACATAGATGAGCACAGATGATAAAACATCAGTCTAAAGAAGAACAATACTGGAAGGATATAGCCTAGATACTCACCACAGTGCCTTTGTCAACAGTGTCTAATGCTTCATCATCATTATTAAATGTTTTTGCAATCCCATCTTCTGACACTATTGCCCCAGCAGATATAGCTGTATCCTGTAACATTTACGAAAA
Source organism: Anethum foeniculum (assembly GCA_003724115.2). Lineage (NCBI taxonomy): Eukaryota > Viridiplantae > Streptophyta > Magnoliopsida > Apiales > Apiaceae > Anethum > Anethum foeniculum. The sequence continues at coordinate 13,446 of PHNY01037479.1, read as the reverse complement.
ACTAAATAATGGCTTTTCAAATGAAATCAGTAAATCATAAAATGAGAAGGAAGTGCTCGTGTATAGGCAGATTCTCTTGTAACCAGAACTTAATAATAATTGAACTTGAGTTTCATTCTTTATATCATTCTGACTTAACAATGATAATGGGGTAATACTCCCAACAAGATTATAATTCTAATACATATTCAGAAAGGTAATAATGCATATATGCACCTCCAGTCATTTCATACTAAAATAATTATCGAAAGGCATACTCTTATGCAGACTTACAAAGCAAGTCTACATTATTGTCCTATGAAGAACACTAAAGTAATGTAGTTTCACTACAGGCTAGAAATATTACCCCTCGTATTTACTAACATATCCTTACATAGCTCATTTAACAGGTTACAGAAGACACTTGCGATTCAATAGTTGTTTTTGTAACTTAATTAGGCAAACCTTGACGCCAAAAATATAAACACAAGTCATCAACCCGTTGCTTTTAATAATAACCTAACAAACTTTTCAATGGTAAAAAATAAATCAATACAAAACTCCTAATGTACTAGTAATTTCGCACTCTCGAGTATCTGCAATTGAACATTCAATTTAGCATATATAGACTGTACATATTGAATCACAAACAATTTAGCACTAGCTCTCTAGCTCTCTCTCTCTCTCTCTCTCTCTCTCTCTCTCTCTCTCTCTCTCTCTCTCTCTCTCTCTCTCACACACACACACACACACACACACACACACATCCCTTTTTCAATCTCATTGTCTCCCAAGGCTTCATATAATATGATATGCTTAAACAAATGTGTTACCTTGAAAAGAAAAATGATCACATTTTGATGTATATGGGCTGATTTGTTTTCTATTTTTCCTTTTTGTGATTCAAGGTCTCAAGAAACATCGATTTGGTTTACGGAGGCGGTAGCATTGGACTAATGGGTTTGATTTCACAAGCTGTTCATAAGGGTGGCCGTCATGTTATTGGGTAAAGCTTTCTCGGCCTCCAAACTGCCAAAGAATGTTCCTCTGAAACTACATAAGATAGGAGTATATAAACAACAAAATCAGTTGGTTTTTTAAAAATAAAAAATAAAAATCTCTGTAGTTGTTTTTCTAACTGATTTTTGTCATCTTATTGTTCTTCCTTGTGCAGGGTCATTCCCAAGGCGCTCATGCCTCGAGAGGTATGTATGTCTCATTCTCAACATGCTTCATTCTCCTTTCACCCTCTCTGTTTAGAAATTATAGCTATGCTTTAAAAATTCTAATTTCTTTTATGTTTTTTTATTCTACTATTTTCCTTTTTTGAACCTGATACTAATTTACATTTGTTAATGTTGGTTTACAATTATTTAGTTTTAAGTTCCTTTTTTTAAATTCATGTTCTATACAGCCCACACTATATATTACTAATACTTACTCCACTTTACTTGTTAACTTCCTTGGCATTTTACATGTGTATATTCTATAGAGATGTGTGCATCTCCTGCCTATAAGCTTTCTAATCTGAAGTTTGTTGACTTTAAGATATTTGGAGTAGTCTACCATAAATTTTACTGCAACCCTCATCATTGCTTCACTGCTCAAAGTGCACACCACTCTATACAAATTTCATCTCTCTCAATCAACCAAATATAATAATATTTTTGTCTCTCTTGGGTTTGGTACATTTTGCAGTTAACTGGTGAAACAGTGGGGGAGGTGAAGGCAGTTGCAGGCATGCATCAAAGGAAAGCTGAGATGGCTAGGCATTCAGATGCTTTTATTGCCTTACCTGGTTAGTATGAGGCGTACTGCAACTTTCTCTCTACAACTCTAAGAAAATGAGCAAATGAGTATGGTCTCTTGTGATTTAATTTTTCTAGTCCTAGCTACAAATCAATCAGCCGTCTCAAGCTTTTATTCTTTTGTCCGTCATTCTACCCCCTACCATATAGGCATATACACATCCCTTTCAGACACATACTGGAAAATAAAAAAAATAAAGAGAGAAAGAACTGATAGTGTACTTGAAGATGATAAAACAGCTCTTTAATTCATCTACTTCTGTATTGTTGTGCTATTATTATCTTCCCATCTGCACCTTATCTAAATAGTTATGTTTTGTAAGCATATATAAATGTATTTGATTCTTGCCTCTTTATTAATGATTCATTACTATTACTAAACCATGTCCTTATCTATGTTAAAGTAACTTCTTTTGTTGAAGCATATAAATTTCTTTAGGGATGATAGTTCTTTAGTAATATTTTGATCCTTGTGTGTGTGTTAGAAGGCAGAAAAGGATGTGAACAACTACAGCTGGAATTATACCTGTACACCAGCCTAAATTATCAGTTTCTGAACTCTCTATGTGAAACCCCAAGACTTATAATTTTGAAAACGCTAGCAGTACAAAGCTTATCTGTCACTAATGTTTGGTCGAAAGTCGTAATTTTTTTTATTTGCTAATTCAAAAGTCATAATTCTTGATGCCAAAATAAATGGTTCAATATCATGCGAGGAAATTGATGTAAATAAGGCTGTAATTCGAACCGGGCAGCTCGCGAGCTCGCCCGGCTCGAACTCGTTTTATTGGTCTCAACTCGGCTCGTTTAACTAAACGAGCTCGAGTCCGGGCAGAGGTTCCGGCTCGTTTATCTAAACGAGCTGGCTCGGCTCGGCTCGACTCGTGAAATTAAACGAGCCGAATTCGGGTAGCGTTTTAGGCTCGATTAGTGTAAAATTAAACGAGCCGGCTCGCCCGACTCGTTCAAACCGGATCGTTTAGCTAAACGAGCCGGCTCGACTCGACTCGTGAAAATAAACGAGTCGAGTTCGGGCAGAGATTTAGGCTCGATTAGTTAAACGAGCCGGCTCGGCTCGACTCAATTAAACTCGGCTCGAATTATGTCCGGCTCGAAACCCGGCTCGCCCGGATCGAATTACACCCTTAGATGTAAAGTAACAATTTTTCGAATTTTAATGCTACTGTCAATGGCCAAGTGTAGTGGGTACTCATTTTCAATTCTTTCAAGGACTCTCTCATGGTCCTGAATTTGCAATGGTCAGTTTCTGGATGCATAGCCTGAAAAATATGACTATGCATATGCTGCTACAAGATTATGCCTCTGATATGACAGAGGATGGGGGTATGCAATAAATACCATGTCCTGAATAATGAAAGTGCTGGTCCAACTTATTACCTAACTTTCAAGTGATTAGATATGCTTGGTTGGGGTTCATTTCCAGTAGCCAGTAATTATGAATTTGAGCAGAGTAGAAAGATAGTTACATGTAGGGATTGGAACTTGTATTCATCCTAGAGAATGACCAAGAACAAATAGGGATTCTTACTCAAAAACACATGCATGCACACTGCATATTTTAGATTGTTAAATAATTTGTATTTGAACCATCATTTCTTACTGATAATTAGAGAGTGAACAAATAGAGTGTTGAATGAATTTGTTACTTCGCAATTCTAGACTGTCCAGTTAGAAACAGGGCACTGAAGTAGATAGTTTCATGAACATGCAGGTGGTTATGGCACTCTAGAGGAGCTGCTTGAAGTTATAACCTGGGCGCAACTTGGCATCCATGATAAACCGGTACTTTTAGCTGCAATTTAATGGTTTCTTAAAACATGTCTAAGAGGTTCCTTCATCTGAAAGGTTAAGTTTGTTCAACATTTTGGCAGGTGGGGTTGCTCAATGTGGACGGATACTACAACTCTTTACTGTCATTCATCGACAAAGCTGTGGAAGAAGGCTTCATTAGCCCTAATGCACGCCATATCATTGTATCTGCACCAATGGCAAAGGAATTGGTCAAGAAATTGGAGGTGCTCTCTTGAGAAATACAAGAAATCCTTTCATTTTCCTAAACAGTAACTTTTACATCGAATCATTAAAACCATTTTGAAGCAATATCTGATTCAATCCCATGAAAATACAGTTATGTCTGCATGACAGCTTCCAAAAATGTTATTGATAATTGCTTAAAAGTTCAGATACTGCCTTACTTTTTCTTTTTTTCCAAATACTGCCTTACTTTTAGTAAAGCGTTAACTTTGTTTTATCGTTTACTTATTGAAGGAATATGTACCTTGCCATGAAAGAATTGCCTCGAAGCTTAAGTGGGAGACGGAGCAGCTTGCCTGCCCTCCACCGTATGATATTTCAAGATAAAAATGTGGGGGTAAGGTAGACCAAGTTAATGAAGATTTGGCAGTTGACTTGGCTATCTAAAATTTTATTACTTAGTTTTTGGTACGGGGTTTCCTTTTGTGTAAATTACTACTGCAGTTAACCTCGGAAGTAGAAAGTTTGTTTTAAATTTGAAACTTTGTAAGAACTTGATGCATATCATATGAAATTTCCCTACTTGATGGCAATTTACTCGAGGTTCTTGATTTGCAACTTTCTTGAAGTCTTTATCATGAGAAAGAAATACCTACACATATGATACTATAACTCTAGAAGTATTTGTTGATGAGATTCCTCAACCAAAGTTCTTGTAACGAATGACAAACACGAAATTTTTATATAGGATTTAACTCAAGAGTGAACCAATTCTTAAAATAGAATCTTAAAATAATTACAATATAAGGTGAATTCTGTTGCAGAATCCCAAATTTTAAATTTTAGATAGACTTTCAGGATCTAAATTTAGAAACATGTTTTTTGCATTGTTGTGTATGGTTAAAAATGTTTTCATACATAACGTTCCACGCCTGAACTCTACGTAAATAGCACATTAATACCATATAATTCTACATAAATAGCATATTAATATTACAAAATAAAACGAATTCTGCTGCAAAATAGCACATTAGAATAGATTCTCCGAATTCAAAGTTAAAATATCTCATAATTTCAATACAAAATATAAGATTTAGCCGAAAAATACAAAACTACAAAATAAGACGAATTCTACTGCATAATCTTAAATAACTCACATAAGATGTATAAGTTCGTTCTTGTAACTTATTAGAACTAAAAATAAAACATCCGTTTTATTTTTTTTCAAATCTTATTTTCAAGGAAAAAAAAGAAGTAAAATAAAACATCCGTTAAGACAGAAAGTTTTTTTTTTTAATCTTATTTTCAAGAAAAAAAATTAAAATAAAACATCCGTTAAGACAGAAAATAAACATGCAAGTTGTAATAACCAAATAATTTTACAGAGGGACCTGAAATGTAGGAAACATGTTACAAGCAATTCTCAAGTAGCTAGGTTGTTTGCTGTTTAAGGTTTTAATCCAACCAACGACATGTAACAGAAGGCCGGGCCCAACAAGAGTTGATTATTCGTCTTTAGAGGGAGATGATCCACCTAGAAAAGATGGGTGGGCTAATATGTGTGGCCCAATTGGGTTATGCCAGTGCCATCGTTCTCATGGCATATATATGGGCCCACTTATATATATATATTCATGTCATTTTATGGACTGATGTATAACAAACTGGCTTCCAAGAATTAATGGGCATCGAGAACCTGTTCGGCTGTTCCCACTTATACATTCATCATCTCAGTTGCTGTCACTCAACACTAGACCGGGCAAAATGGGTCTGGATCCGAAGAACCGAACCGAAATTCATGAAACCGAGATCCGATCCGAGATCCGAATTATATAATCCGATAACGATCCGAAAACCAATTTAAACCGATCCGAAAATTACCCGAACTGAAAATTTAACCGAAAATGATCCGAAATACTATATCCAATTATAACTTGGAACCGATCAAAATCGAATAATATATTATCCGAACCGAATATGACCCAAAATATGCAATCCGATATAAATCTGAATTAGAAAATTGATAAAATTGTGTTTAGTTTAGTTGTTATAGTTTAACTAGTCATAACTTATTGTTGATATACATTAACTGTTACGAAAATTCCCTATTTATAAGAAAAATTTATACTTAAAATAATTTTATGTTTATGATAACATATTTATTTAATCATATTTTTCTGAAAAAGTACACTATACTATATTAAAAATACTACATTTAATAAAAAGTTATATTTTAAAAGTCTCACAAATTGAAAAAATGAATAAGTTGTGATCCGAAAATATCCGAACCGAATTTAATCCGAACCAAATTTTGACCAATCTTAATCCAAATTTCATCCGATTTTAATCCGAATTGGACCCGAACTGAATCATATCCGATCCGATCCGAACGGTCTCTATATATATCATAATCCGAAAGTGGATCCGATCCGAAATTGATCCGATCCGAAACCGAACCGGTTATCCGAATTGCCAGGTCTATTCAACACCATATTTATATCTCTTGTGTCTCAACTCAAAGCAAATGAATAAACCTAAAAAAAAACAAATTATATACAAGAATATGTTATCATTGTTCCTATGAATTTCAAAATTTTCGATTTCGATTTTTTTTAGCTCATTCCAACTATATCATCTATTATTCATCACAACTATTATTATAATTTAAATTTTCCCATAATTTTACTATATCTGATGAGCTGCCAGCTATAGATGTTCAGAAAATTTGAATCTCGAAATCCGATCTGATCCGGAAAAAGCCCGAAAAGCTTAATCCGGAAAAAAGCCCGGTCTGGTTCGGTCTGGTCCGCGGGCCTTAAACGGATCTCCTTTTTTCTTAAAAATCCGGATAAAAGCCCAGATTAAAAAAAATCTGGATAAAAGTCCGGTTCGAAAAAAGCCCGAATAAAAGCCTAATTCAACCCGGATAAAAGCCCGGATAAAAATTCTATTTTTTCATATAAAATTTTAAAATATACATTATATTTCATAAAATGTTTAAAACTATATTAAGCTATATCTGGTTGGTTTGTCGATTTGTTACGGTAAATATGCTATAGGTTAAAGAATCGTTGACCGTAATATTAAAAAATATCGAAGAATGAGAACTGTTGAATATGTAATATTAAAGAGTATTAATTGTTTCGGTATCTAAACTACTTTATCTTATAGTTCGAGTATTATTTCCTTCGGTACCTAAACTACTCACAAATCGAACCACAAAATATAAAGTAATATTTAATATATAAATGAAAAAAGTTCTAATAAAGCCCGACTCGATCTGGCCCGGCCCGCGAACCTAAAATGGGTCTCATATTTTAGAGGAAGCTCGGCCCGGCCGAGCCCGATTTTCAAAAGAGCTTGGCCCGATCCGATTTTCTAAAAATCGGACTTTTTAAAGTACGGATAAATCCCGTCTCGATGAACTTTTTGTGCATTTCTACCAGCCGTCTGCCAGTCTCTAATCTTACAATAGTATTATATTGTACATTTTGGATTGAGAAATTTATTTTTAAAAACATATCAAAAGTTTTCGTACTAGTGAAGTTAATTTGTTTATTTATTTTTAGTATCACTCACACTGCCCAACGATCAAAATTTCATTCTTTTTCGACCAAACTAAATATAAAACTATTATAAAAATAGTGTTCGATAAGATGTCAACTTACTCAAATGTTCACTTTTCGTACAGGGACCCGTATTGTTGAAGCCTCAAGGCATAACATGTGGTTTTTATCCATTTATAGAAAGGGTAGGACTCGAGTTTTCCTAGAAGAAAATTGCCAGGCGTTGAGTTTTGTTCAGAGTCCGGATATTCTGTCCCTCTCATGTCTTTTTTTTTCTTATTGGTCAATTATTTAACATATATGTTTAGTGTCAGTTGCTTGATCACGTGAAATAACAAAAATCAATTAAAAGAAAAAAAAGAGACATGTTATACAACACGGGAGGGATAGAAGATCGGGACTCTTTTGTTCCTGTACAATTCACATGTTGCAAAAACCATAGACAAAAGGAGCCAAGGTGGAACCCCATCTAATGTGACTTTTGTTCAAAGAATAAAATAGTGGCCCGCCAACAACATGAAAGTGACCATCTGAAAAGTTTGAGGGGACGAGATTATATTGGGCTTGGTTTTGTTTACAACAACATAGTCTGAGAGCAGGCCCGACTGGGAGAATGAGTTTGCCTAACTTGGCAAATCTGTTGGGCTGAGTCGCCACAGACCAGCTTAACAATCAATCATCTTGTAAAAGATGATCACAATTTAATAGATCAAAATGCATTTGTTTTAACTAATTGAAATGCATCAAATATTCTCTTCTAATGAACAAAATCATTGTTGAACACTCCTATGGTTTTGAGAGTCGATTCCAGTTTTAACCGTCACTTCTCTACTTTTCAATTCTTCATCCTTCTCCCCTTTCGCTCTTCCATACTCTCTTCTAATTATCAGTTTGTTCAATAAACTGAGATATAATCTTTTTTGGAGTAGATCTTGTTGAGTACATTGTTATCAAGGTAGTTAATCGTATCCATCTTTTTGGGATGTTGATATTTTATGTTTTGATGATTTTATATGTGCCCTATTTCGGATTTCGATAGTTTTTTGAAAAAAATTTATATGATATTTTGGAAGATCTGCAAGACTCGCATCGAATCTGGGACAGTGGTGGATATCGCAAAAGCTCACCTTTCACATCAAAAAATTGTTCATATTTTGGGGGTATTCGTTACTCCAATATCAGTTGATGTAACTAATAGTTTTGAACATTGGATTACTGATTACACTTATGTGAAGGTCAATTGTGATGCTACTAGTTTTATAACTGATGTAGATTTGATTGCTCGAGATGTCATTGTAA
>PHNY01037439.1:6551-18973 GCA_003724115.2 Anethum foeniculum | reverse complement strand
TTTTCAGTTTTATAGTATCGTTTTCTAGTTAATTTCTATGTTGTAACTTTTTTATGCATTTAATGTACCTTTTATTTTATGCAATGTACTTTTATTTCAATTTTAATGAAATTGTGTTTTCCCATTATCATAAGTTTTATTCAAAAAATAAATTTTGTTAACTAATAATTATATTATGTTATTAATTATATAATTAACAAGATGTTTTCCCATTTAATATTATGTTTTCCCAAAACGTACTCTTATGCTTCGCAAAACAAGATGTACTGCTTACCTGCTCACCCTCCACCGCACACAACAGCAGTAAAAAAAAATTACGACCAAGAGATATAATATGGCCGAAGGAAATAGTGGTAATATAGGCGTTGTTACGATCAAGATATAATATGGCCGAAGGAAACAGTGATAATATAGGCGTTGTGTTTGTAACCAATTTTCTGTAATAAAATGAAATTATGTCAATTTTAACGATATTTTTGACGTGGTACAAGATGCGTTAGCTAAAATGATTTATCCCGCGTCATATGTTAATAATCATGTTGGCATGTGAATCGTAACATGTGGTTATGTATGTCAGCAAGTGCAACGTTAGTAACAATACTTTTGATGCAGGCACATAATGTATGATTTGTTTCGCACCGAATTATGTCAGTTGTCATGTGAATTGTAACATATTATTTTTACCGACTACTGGTGCATTTATTAGCTTAATTTTTTTTAATAATTAAGAGACTATCTAAAAAGAACTTCTATTTTTTTAAAAAAATTATAGTAACTCATTAGTACAAACATGATTCCTCGATTAATAGGATTATGCAAATGATCTAAGTGCCCGTTTGGAAACTTGGATTTCATTTGAAATTCTGGATTTGATCAAATAATATGTTTGGATAAGTAAAGAATTTGAATTTGAATTTCATTGAAATTCATGATATTCAAATTTTAGTACAAATATGAAAATTTGAAATGACAACTCAAAATATGTCATTTGAAATCATAGATTTCAAATGAAATGATAGTTCCCAAACCGGACATAAAGGGGTTCTTATAATGAAGAAAAAGGAGTGATGTATGTACACATGAACTCAAGGTTAAAACACATCCATTTCATTTTCCATCATTTGAGACCGAGCGTTCTGTATCGTGACATTAGGCTAAGATTGTAAAATTAGAAATTTAAAAATTTTGTTCCATGACATCAAATAGAGACAAAAAGCCATCTCAACAAATTCAAATACGCAAGAAAAATGACTGAAATGTGGTCCAGTCCAAGCAATGAGTTGATCGTAAAATGACAAGTCAATGTCCTTCCCCGTATTTCCTCCAGAGCGTTACTAAATGACGTTAATGAAAACATCATTACAAAATATATCAAACCAAATATCATAAACCTTTAAATCTAAATTCAAAGTTTTTCTCGGTTTGTTCCCATCACTTTTGGGCTGTGCCATGTTAGTGAAGGCTCATACCAACTGGCCTATCGAAAAAGCCCATTACCGACAGAAACTCAAACCCAGCCGAGCCCAAACCAACAAAATCCTAAAAACACACAGCAGCCACCACGCTTGTGTCGTAAACTCACTCCCTCTGTTTTCAAGCAGCACAAAGCGGCGGCGTATCGAGAGAGAGAAAATGGGAGGGAGAGGCAGAAGGTCACGCACACAGAGAAAGCATTTCAAAGATGGGAGAGAGAATGTTTGGAAACGTCCAAGATCAGATGCGCAACAGCAAGACGAATTCAATGCTAAAAAACACTGGGAGCCTTTTGCTACTCAGAACGTTTGTTTTGATGATTATTACAAGGTTTATACTACCCTACACCTTATGTTTGTGTGTATTTTTTTTTATTCAGGGATGAATTAGAACTATACATTTTTTAAATTGTTTTCGGGACACTAGACGCACGTCTTGTTCGCCTATAAAAATTACAACTCTGCCATTAAAATACAATATGTACTCATGTAACTTTCCTAAGTACGTACTTAAAGCATTTGTCTCATTAATTTATGCGAATTCTTATCTATTCATGTTTTTTGCGTATATGTGTGTAATGTGTATATATGTGTTGTTACTGAACGTAGGAGCTACTAAATCGTTATATTTTCTAATTCAATCAACCTTGTCTGTGTGTGTGTGTACCGGCTGTTGTGTTGTAGGAGTAATTAATAAATTCAGTTTTTTATATGTATTATGTGTTTTAGGAGCAAGGAATTGTGGCTCTAGAAGAGTGGGATACTTTCAATTCGTTTCTGCGCAGGCCACTTCCTGCTGCTTTTCGAATCAATTCCAGGTTTTTCTTTTGTGATGGTCGTGTATATCTTTTGTAGAACCAATTGTTTCTTTTGCACACTATTTATGTTGAGAGTTCCTGTTAAATTAAATGCTTGTCATGATTTGTTGCAAGAGTTAAAGTGTTACTAAGTTAAGATTTGTTAATTCTAGTCTTAAATAAAATGATCAACATTGTTCGAGTTTGAGGTTTTTTGCGCAGTGACATGAACAATCCCTAAAAATAGACTTCCTCTTTTCGGAATGGATGAGATGAATAGTCATTAAAATTGGGTGATTCAAGAGCTCAAGAATCACTTCCCGATGGATTTGTCAATTGCTAAAGGGATAAAACATTATAAGAGAATACTTAATACTTTCAATAATCAATGTAGTCTTTATAGTTTATAGTATGCTGAAGTTTCATTAAGGAATAGAAAATCCTTATAGTTTAAGCCCAAGAGAAAAGAGAATCTAGAGGTCACTATGGAATATTTTACTATCAGCACGAAATTCATGTTATTTAGATGTTTAATAAAAAATGCTCATTAATAATATTATATTACATATTTGATTAAGTACTAGCCCTACATACGAAACCTATAAATAAAATTTTCATACATTATACGAGATTAAACCATTTACTAATAAATTAAAAATTCTCTTTTATTTTTACTTCCATTCCACGTCACTTAACATGACACAACATAACGAATTATTGCAATAAAATCTTAAATGTTTGCTAAGGCTACCATATTGATTAATTTTGTGCCAAGATCCTGATCTTCCTCCATGGACTAGAAGGGAGCTTGCATACTAGATGTATTACATTTGAGAATCCTGTTGATCCTCAGTAATAGTTTGCTTACATGAAAGACCTGTTGAGAAATCATTTATTTTTAATTGTTACTAAAATTCTCTGTCAAAACAATGAGATGGCAAAAAAATCAAAATTTTCAGGGAAATGTTGATGTAGGATCATAGTAAGGGTTTATCAACAAAGTGTTTAACTTTTTGAAAGTTTGAAGTAAGAAATTGAGATTGAGTGTATGCATAGGAAAGGAAAGCCGTGTGCATTAAAAAATGAAAGCGCATTGGGGATTGTTTTTTTACCTGTTTAACATTCAAAAGTGATTTAGGACAACAATTAAAAACAAGTGAAAAGGATAGATAATTGTGGATTAACCGCAGAAAATCCACAAGCCTAAGGTGATCCAACCGAAGGAGAACTGCTACCTCTAGGATTTCTCAACCGCAGAAGAGAAGAGTTTGTTAGGATTGCAACCCATAACAAGAGAGAACAATCTCATTCAATAATGATCAAAAGTCTCCTTGTGATAAAAGATTACATCAGCTTGATATAGCCACATATGAGTAAATCCCTAAACTTAGCCACCAAGTGAAAATCTTGTAATAAAGGAGACATATCCTTTTATTATTCTACTACTATACTCTAGAATATTCTTAATAATCTATTCATTAAATATTCTTAATATTCTTAATGTATTTTGAAATTTTACACAATTGTGTTTATGGTTGAATTTTGCAGTAGCCAATTCTGTAGTGACATCCGGTCGCAATTAGAGAATGACTTCATGATATCTCTCCAGGCTGAGGTTAGGTTGTATTTGTTGTATTCTACCTTCACCTATGTATAGATGATCACTCAGCTGCAGATGATGATTCAATTGCTGCTTTCTCTTGATTATGTTCAGGATACTGATGGTAATGAAGTTGCTGCAATTAAACCATTGTCTTGGTACCCAGAGAATCTTGCTTGGCAGTCAACTTTTTCTCGAATGCAGTTGAGGAAGAACCAACTTCTTGAGAGGTAAAGTTTGCATTTAATAAAATAAAACACAGCCTCATTATCACTGGGCTAATCTTAGTACAGAAAATTAGATGTAAATAATAGGACCAAGTACCATATGGTGGATCAACTTTTAATAATGTTGGATGTTTAAAAGTTAGAAGGGAGCTTATTTATATAGATTTTATATGCAAGAACGGAGATTACTAATCACACTAGAGGAAAGGAGGGACTAAAATGTAACTTTGTTGAATATGTTAAAGGTGAACATGTTAGGCTAAGGTCTCATTCTGATGAAAAATCTAGTCTCAGTACATTTAGTAGGGAACATGATGAAGAACATATAAATGACAGATATTGTTTTGCCAGTCTATATATGTTAGAAAAGATGACCTAGTAAAAGATCTAGTGAGCCCCTTGTTTCGGAGTTTATGTAGATGTTTTTTCAATTCAAACAATTAACCATTTTCGTGACGCCACTATACTGTTAGGTTTCTATTTTTACTTTATATATATATATATATATATATATATATATATATATTCATTATTCTTCATTATTCATGGTTGTCAGGTTCCATGAGTTCCTGAAGTTAGAGAATGAAATTGGAAATATTACAAGACAAGAGGCTGTGAGCATGGTGCGCTCTTCTTTCTTGCTGACTATCGTTGTCCCCTTTAGTTATAAGTTCTACCATCTGTCATACATTCATACATGAATATGGAAATTCCCTGATGATCCCCCCCCCCCCACTCCCCCACACGCACAATACACACACACACACACAGAGAGACCAACTTCTAAGGAGAACTCTGTAAAGATTGATAAATATCTATGTTTAGTTTCACTTAATCCAATGTTTTATTTCTATCTTAATCTATTGATCCAGGTACCACCACTGTTCTTGGATGTACGGCCAGAGCATTTTGTCCTTGACAGTAAGCTGCATTGTTTAATTATATTGCTAGTCAGTTTTGTGGATTTGTAGGCTCTTAAAAAGTTGCAGCCCACCCTTGAAGTTTTGCCTTCCAATCTGGATATCCTAATTCCTCAGAAACATTCTTTCCTCATAGTTTCCAAAAAAAAAAAAAAAAAAAACTTTTATCATCAGATTTGCAGTTTTAACCAAGTAGTGGACTTGATATATCTGATCAATATCGAATATGCAGATGTGTTTTAAGTTGTGTAATGAACTTTAGGCATTGGTGGAATTATGTACAAAACGACTGCTAACTATAGTAACAGAACATGTTAATTGGGAAATACTGAAAGATAAAGAGGACATTTGAACTGGGATGAAGGGAAACACTAGCTTACGTTTGTTTTCTAGTACTACTATAACCAGGATATTTGACATTTTTTTTCCATCTTATGTAGTGTGTGCAGCTCCAGGTTCGAAGACATTTCAATTGCTTGAGATGATATATCGATCAACTGAACCTGGCACATTGCCTAGTGGAATGGTGCTATTCTTTTTTCCTTACTCGTTTCCTTGATTTTAGTTATATATTTCTTTTAGCTATCTTCTCCCTATGATATTATATGGTATTAAATAATATATTTGCCTACAAATTCTAATTTAAAGGTGATAGCTAATGATGTTGACGTCCAAAGATGTAATCTTCTCATCCATCAAACAAAGAGAATGTGTACAGCTAACTTGATTGTCACAAATCACGAAGCTCAACATTTTCCTAGCTGTCGTTTGAAAAAAAATAATGCTACCAAGTCAGAGACAGGAGTAAAGGAGCATGCTATTGATCAACTTTTATTTGATCGTGTCCTTTGTGATGTTCCCTGCAGTGGTGATGGTACGCTCCGGAAAGCTCCTGATATCTGGCGGAAATGGTACTTCTTTTTATTTTTTGATTCTATAATTTGGTTAAATGTTAATCCGGGTTCTTGTTTTGCATAGCTGTATGAATGAGTCTTATATATGTTAATTTAATGTAGGAATGTTGGAATGGGAAATGCTCTACACTGTCTACAAGTTCAGATAGCAATGCGAGGTAATAGCTACTACAGTCACTGTAGTTGACATTAAAAAATTGTGAATTAATTGCTATAGTACTCGAGCCTGGAAGACCAACCTCTCTTTCCTTAAATCGAAAGCTACTTTGGTTGTGTATAATTCGTTCTAAACTTCAGAGTTGGATCTTTAGTGTGGCACTATTAAAGATTTGTTCATGGAAGGGAATTGATAGTTAGAAGAAAAATCACGGTGTCATTATTGCATCTTTTTAAATCTTCCTTGTGTCAAGTAATCTTAATTGTTGAAAGGAAATCACTCGAATGTTTTGCTTGGGAAACTCTAATTTTAGTTCTTATCAGATGTTGCATTATTTAAATCTTTTCAATGCCAATAATGTTCATTGACACAATTTGTTTTTGGACTTCAAAAGGTATTGCCATAACTTTGTCCAGATAAGGTTATCC
Source organism: Anethum foeniculum (assembly GCA_003724115.2). Classification (NCBI taxonomy): domain Eukaryota; kingdom Viridiplantae; phylum Streptophyta; class Magnoliopsida; order Apiales; family Apiaceae; genus Anethum; species Anethum foeniculum. Next base: position 12,458 of record PHNY01037439.1, on the reverse strand, counting down.
ATATATTGTTCTTTCAGCCATTTGACTAGGATCCCATCTGTTGTGAGAATCCTTTGGCATATATATGAACATGAATGACTTGTCAATTACTGGTGGTTATTTGCTCTCATTGCAGGATTATCTTTGCTTAAAGTTGGTGGAAAAATGGTTTACTCTACTTGCTCAATGAATCCAGTCGAAAATGAGGCTGTAGTAGCTGAGGTAAAGTATGAATGTCAAAAGTATTTCCCTAAAACTTCTTCATGGAGTAATATATACTGGCAAATGGTATTTATATACCAGTCAATCTAGATTATAGTATTTGTGCTATTATTGTGGGTGAGGACCTGAGGGGTACATAGAACCTAACCTTCAATCTGCGGAGCTCTTTTCTAGAAAAGAAGCACTTGACAGGCTACTGATTTTTCATTTAACAAGTTATACATATTTATGAAATGAAAATAATAATAAGAGGTGTAGCATCTGGAATATATTCCTTTAGTTTGAAATCTTAGTGTATTGGAGGCATTGTTGTTATGTTGATGTCGGTAAGTCAAGGCGAATCGATGGACCTCCAGCTAGTCGACATAAAAAGATTATTATAACTAAATATAATATATATTTTGTAAAATCAGACTACTGGCCAAAATTATAAACTAAAACATTGAAATCACTGACATCAGTAGATATATACCTCAGTACATCACTAGTATCCGTTAACAATCAGTTTAAATTTTGAAGTAAATCTATACAGTTTGACATGTATAAATTATAATATATATGGTTATATGCATGTATATATAGACATACATTTAATATATAATACATATAGGATGTATATGTTGTTAATTTGTATTGTTATCTTTTTACATTTTACTTCGATTTGGAAAGAGGAAGCATGTACATCCCGTATCTCTGACAAGCGGTTACACAGTAGTAGGTAAGGAACCCTGCAATCTCCAATCCAAATTACTGCCCCAAAGAATTTTTGAAGAATTTTCTATTCTAGTATTAAATTTTAAAATCACCAGTGACAAATCTTTATTTGGAACATTAATATTCTAAATAATGGAAAGATGTTTAGTTGTAAATACAATAATAGTTTCATCCTTTCATTAGTCTAAACTCGATTTTTTGAGTGTTGCCAAGGAGAAAAGCCAACATAAACAAGTCAAATGATACATATTAGAATTTTTTACCAGCTGAATCCCAATATAAGAGAGGGACAATAAATAAGCTTGGAATATCTATTTTGCTTGGCAACCGCATCTACATGGAAAATGAGTTGCAACATATAAATTCTTTTAAATGTTTGTGTTCTGTATGCCATGAATTATTTTTGCTAGAATACGCTACCAGGACTCCTTAATTTTGTCCTCTGACTTGCGTCAACAGTACATGAAATGTTGTACCCATGGAATCTTAGTCTTAAAACCAGATAGTTTACCTTGCAGCAGTCTAGTTCAAACTGAAATTTTAGGCCTCCTGACCAACTGTTTGGCGAGAGCAAGGTCCAAGAATGGCTTGTTCCTACTTTGCCCTTTTAATATTATGCTATAAATTTGACATGCATAACTAGGTATATATGATTGTTGGCAGGAGACACTACTACACTTGTGTTAAGAATAGCTACTGAGCCCCTTCGCCTGTGTTCAATTTTGAATCTATATCCAAGATTGCTAACTTTCTTTAAGCGAAGAACTTGAATACGCACCCACACCCGTACATCGAGTTCGGATAACATAGCTAGAATATATTGAGAAAGAAAGTCAGAACCTTGACTAGCCTTTATCTTTTCAAATGTTTCAACAAAATCTTAGAAGTACGCATGCGACAGTAATATGATTCTGTCTGGAACTAGGGTTTCTAGTTTTATATATTTAAATGTTTTTTTTTCTTTTGGTATTTTATGTTTAAAAGTGCAGAAATGAAACAAACAAGCAATAAAACAGTATATTTAGCTAGAAATGATAGAGAGATTGAGAAATAGAGAGAGACAAGTGATAGAGCAGAGATAGAGGACGGAGATAGAAGCTTGGGGAGAAAGAAATCTAGAGAGAGATAGACAGAATCAGTCGAGAGAGAAAGAAGTTGGTGGAATGAATTCCAGTTTCAGATAATAGAAAATTACAACTGATCTCTGTATTTATAGTCTCAACTTCCACTACTGTACTAGTACTATTGTAAAGACATAATTGGCCCGACTAAACTTAACATACAGGCTTATACTCTTTATACTACTGCAGTAACATACTAAGGCCGGCTCCTGACAGATTCCTTGCTAACTATGATGGTGATGCAAGAACTAGAGTTTCAAACTGTATTTTTGAAATGTAAAACTAGTAATGCTAGCTTTGTTTGATTTTACATCTAACCTTCTCTCTTTTCCAGATATTACGAAAATGTGGAGGTAGTGTTGAACTTCTTGATGTGTCGGCTGAGCTTCCCAATCTCATTCGCCGGCCAGGTCTTAAGAAATGGAAGGTCTGTCTTTATTTCTGAATCATTATATCTTTTCTGTGCAGTTTATTTTTTCCTAATAGTGTTAATTTAGTATATTATGTTCATTTCTTTGTAATTACATGTGATACTTTTCCATGCAAGCTTGGGGTGTACATTACTGCTCCTCTATGCAATTTCAAAGATAAATCTTCTATTGAAGATTTATGTTCTATATACTATTTATTCCATGTGGACAATGATTGGTTTCTCGAGTGTTCAAAGTTATAATAGGACTATTAGATTATAAAACAAACTGATTATTTATACCATCTAATGCATTATGACTTCCTTTTCTTGTAAGATCATGAATCTCCAATGAAATTGTGTCTATAGTAGCTTAATTTATATATTTACTTTTACAAAAGTATGTATTCCTTTAACAACGAAAAAAATTAAAAATTTGAATATTACCCACTATGGTCCGGATGCCCAGCAGAAATTCGAACTCCATGCAGGACAATTATATATACAGCAATGTACTCTGTCAATATGAGAAATAAATTACTTCTGTGGCGCTTCCTATGGAAATATGCACACTACCTCAAGTCTACCTGACATATTATTCAACTAATGTTTTCTTAGTTACTTTTTGTAACATAAGGTGGTAAATTTCTCTCTTTTCTGATATGCAGGTTCGCGATAAAGGAGTCTGGCTAGCATCCTACAAAGATGTTCGCAAATTTCGTAGACAGGGAATTGTTCCCAGCATGTTTCCTTCTGGTAAACAGTATATTGAAGAATCTGCTAATAGCCAAGAGACAGATTTGGAACTCATACCTGAGAATGGTGGAGAGTCTACAAATGGATCCCACTTGATGGAGGACGAAACTTCCTTGAATAATAATTGCGAGGAAGAAATTTCAGATCTTCCGTTGGAATATTGTATGCGGATAGTGCCTCATGACCAGGATAGTGGTGCTTTCTTCATAGCTGTCTTTCAGAAACTTTCTCCTTTTCCTGGTAATTTATCCTTCTCTCCATCGTACTTTACACAAATAGGAAAGCTCTCTCTGTGTCAATATTATGACCATTATCAGCATTACCCCATTATGTTTGTAAGATGCTAAGTTTAATGTTAGTAGCACTTCTCGCCTGAAAACTTGTCTTTGAGTAAATTTAGACAGAAAACCTTTTAGTTGCAGACTTCCTCAAGGAACCTCAAGTCATTTAAAATATGGACCAAGAAACTGCTTGTTGCTTGTATCCAGAAATATAATATTTACACATTTTTCATAAAGTGTGAAGATTGAAAGGACAGCCTACAATTTTGAGCTGGTAGAAGTTTCTTATATTTCTCTGTGTGCATTTTTTATGTTACTAGTTTGTGGACTTCGCTTCTGGCAGTTTACCTCACCACAATTATCTAGGTATGAGAGAGTGTAGGTGTAGGTAATTGAAGGGATGTATACTGTACAGGTTTATTCCATGATTTGTAGTAATCTTTCATTATAATTGCACCATAAAAAAGTGGTACTTCTGATTTTGATCAATTTTACATGTCTGTTTTCATGCAGCCATTCAGAAGAAAACCATCACCTCACCTGAACTGTTAACTTCTAATGATAGATCCGAGGAATTAGAGGTGGTCGGAAACGAGGAAGATAACCTAATGGAGATTAGTTTGACGGAAGTTAAAGAACAATCTGTAGAACCATTACAAGATCCTGATTTTGCTGATGATAAAACAGGAGCTTCAACGGATACTGAAGCAAATAATATATCCGAAGGAACTGAACTTGAGGATATCCAAGCTCCTGTTAGTCAGGAAACTGTATCTGAGGTGTCAAGAGGGAAAAGAAAGCTGCAGGTTCAAGGAAAGTGGAGAGGGGTTGACCCAGTTGTTTTTCTAAATAGTGATACCATTATAAACGGAATAAAAACATTTTATGGCATCAAAGAATCGTTTCCATTTAGTGGTCACCTTGTTACAAGAAACAGTGATACTAATCATGTGAAGAGAATTTACTATGTATCAAACTCTGTGAAGGATGTGCTCAAGCTTAACTTCCTTGGAGGGGAGCAACTGAAAATAACTTCCATTGGACTAAAGATGTTTGTAAGTTTCCTGTATAGAAGTTTAATATTCCTGTCAATTCGTTTTTTTGCTAATGTTTATTCAGCATGGAAAATATCGTTTACTTGCATAAAGTAAGATAATAATATTATGAACTTCTTGAAATGTAAGGGAAAGAAATTAAATTAATTTGACTATATGTTAGAATTGGACTCCCCTTAAAATTAGAAAGGTAAATTTTGTTTTATTTTACTTGTATGACTTTTGATAGATCATTTGAACTCTTCTCTAATCTAGGAAAGACAGACATCAAAGGAAGGTGATAATCCTGCCATGTTCCGTATATCATCTGAAGGACTGCCTCTACTTCTTCCACATATAACTAAACAAGTTATATCTGCAAAGGAAGTGGACTTTAAGCATCTTTTGCAGTATAAAACCATAAAATTTGCAGATTTTGTTGATGCTGAATTCGGAGAGAAGGCATCAAAACTTCTGTTAGGTTGCTGTGTGGTGGTTATGAATAAAGGTTTTTCTAATAGTTTTCTCTTCATCGATTGGATTTGTCAATCTACATGAACCAATTATGAATTCTGAGCAATCATCTTTATCTTCCTTTTGCAGGCAGTGAAATTGTTTGTGATCCCCCGCATGTTGATGCTTCAACAATTGCTGTTGGTTGCTGGAGAGGCAGGACTAATGTTGCTGTAATGGTGACCGCCCTTGACTGCCAAGAACTTCTAGAAAGACTATTACCGAGAACAGATAAAACAGACGACTCTTCCCCAAATGGAAGCAAACCTCCCATTGTTGAGGATACAACAGAAGAGAACAATGTAGCTAACGACCATGAGGACATTGGTACTCATGCTTAAACTAATTAAATTTCTTTTGAATTGTAACTTTGCTTATACGGTGTTGAAAATTTTTGCACCATTCAATAGACTGATAAAAAATTGATATTGAAGCACATTTGAGGCAGTGCATAGTTTTTCCTATGCATAAAAGTAGATTTGTTTGAAATCGTAAATATTTCCAGTTTTTCTATTATGTAAAACCCGACAACTATCAATATTAAGCAACTATTCTAATCCAACTACACCTTTATAACCAGACATATGAATGTTAAAAAAATGAAGTTAATTAAAATATAAGTAGTTTATCTTGCGAAATACCTAACTGATATTTTATAATTTCCTTGTTCATTACTAAAAAAAATATCAGTTAAGTATTTCGCAAGATAATCTACTTATATTTTAATTAATTTCATTTTTATAAAAATGAAGTAATTGCGAAATATTATTTTTATAAAAATGAAGTATTTTAATTAATACTCCCTCTGTTTGGAAATAATAGTTGTTTGATTATTCTGCACGTAGTTTTAAGAGCTTTGACCACATAGTAAATATTAG
>PHNY01037428.1:3075-23224 GCA_003724115.2 Anethum foeniculum | reverse complement strand
GTCAACCCATCATAATTCATCAACAGTGGGAACCCAATACACATGAGAGGAGATCCCTCGAAGTGTATTCAATGTGGTAATAACAAGCTGTAAGGGTGAATTGGTAGTACCTTTGCTACATGGATGATACTTTTGTATCTGAGTCTATCCTCTGTAAACCTAGAAGGTACTGACACTGCTAGAAAAGTAAGAGTGTAATAACTCTGAATGGGATCAAGTCATTCGACGAGATAGGAGCAGTATATCTCTGGAGATGCCCAGCTAAGCGAATGTAACTGTGTGGTCGCAATTAGAGGAAAGGGTTATTCCTTGAAGCATTCGACGAACAGGATCGAGACAAGACCATTAATGTCTCAAAGCCATAGATTGTAACCATAGTCGTTGACTTGTCGTCGTCTATGGAACATGGTTACACTAAATGTATTAAGATTCAAGGTGAAACATTCCATCTGAATCCGATAGTCATCGAAGTAGAGGACTTAAGAGGGTTCAAACCTGGAAAGGTACCGACTCTGAAAAAAACAAGTCATGATGAGAAACCTGAACGCATTTCTGTATGGATTTGTGGGGGATTGTTAGAAACTGGAGTTTTAGATAATAAGTTTTATTATGTTCTTGATGCTAATTCCAAAATCTAATGGTTGGAAGTTGTTCCTTGATATGGGAACTTAAACTTTAATGTATGGGTTTAAGAATTTTTCTTAATGAAATCCATAGAGAAATATAGTTGAAGTTAGTGGCTTGAAAGAGCTTGAAATGAAATTTTTTTTTTATTTGTCCCACATTGAAAATAAATAAAGAGGGTGTTGGCTTTATATTGTATCACACACATGGTTAGTGTACAACTACTAAAGTGTGTGATGGTGCATGGTTAGGATTTTATTTATATGTGATTTAATTTTTTAATTAGAATTTATTTATCAGTTGGGCTGGGTTATTGTTTTTGTTGGGCTCAATTGGACTGGATTAAATATGTTGTTACATTTTATTTAAATCATCAGTTTTGATTTTTTTGGATCAGTTACACTTAACCTCTAGTATAAGTAGAGACCTAAGTTGCTGAAAAAATATATACGACACCTTACATTCTCTACTGCTTCTCTCTTACTTTCTATGCTCTCCCCAACACAAATAAGTTAGTGGTTTTTCTGGCGAGTGAGGTACCAGTCGTCGTTGAGCTTCAGAAGGCTGTGAACTCAAAGCTCAAAGCTGTTTTATCCTGGAAGAGGTGTTGCAAGCATCCCAATACAGCAGGTGGGGGCAATTATCTCTTCAAGAGCAGTTAGGGCCTCGAGCAAGACCTGGCGACTCAGCTGTAAAAATATTTTGTTTGTTTGTACCGATTAATGGCTTCAGCTTCTCTATTTCTTTATCGCTCTGTTAATGCTATGGTTTCTGGTACAATTTCTGAACCTTCTTTGTTCTTACAATTACCGATATGCATGTTTTTTACCTTCACGTTTTGTTTCGTTAATTGTTTGCTTGGCCTTGGATTGTTAAATATATTGTATAACTGCCTCTATGTTATTGTGATAGTTATTGCATCCAACAGATGAGATGATAGATGATTTTCACATGAAAATGAATGGAATAGTGATAAACATCAGAGCACTAGGTGAAGAAATGAGGGAATCCTACACGGTGAAAAAACTCTTGCGAGCTGTGCCATCTAAATTCCTGCAAATAACATCTACTATGGAGAAATTTGGAGACTTAGAAACCATGACCATGGAGGAAGCTTTGGCATCTCTCGAGGCACACGAAGAACGAGTGAAAGGGAAATCAGAATCAAATGAGAGTCGATTATTGCTGACTGAGGAAGAGTGGGCCAAACGTGAGGAGGGTGAAGGGAAGCTACTGCTGATTCGAGAAGAATGGATTAAAAGGACGAACAGAGAAGGTTCATCAGGTATTAAAAATCGAGGAGGACGGGATAGGAGTAATGTTAAATGTTAGAACTGCAACATTTACGGGCACTTTGCCGCGGAATGTAGGAGACCTAAAAAGAACAGAAAAGCCAAACAGGAGGCCCGTATAGCCCAGGTGGACGATGATGAACCAGCCCTTTTACTGGAAAAATGTGAACAAGAAAGAAAATTGGTGACCCTTACAGATGAGAGCAGGACTATATAATCACTTCTGTCAAGGAACGACAAGAAAACAGGTGAGACCAGCGTGTGGTACCTCGACAACGGTGCAAGCAATCATATGACTGTAAGCTTTGAAGAAACGAAACCTTGGCCGTGGAATAGTTCTGATGTGGAAGAAGAAAGGCTTGAACAATTTTTTGTTATTGATGTATGCGATGAAAATGAAGACAGACATGAAGAATTCACTGAGGCAAATGACGAAGGTGATGCTCAAGAAACAACACCCAGCCACCAAACAGCTAGAGTGAGGCTAAATCCTCAAGATTATGATGACTCTACAGAACTGAGGAAGATCAGAGATATCAGCGAAGTGTATGAAGAATCAGAAGAAGTAGAGGCAATTAACGAATTTTTCTGATGGGTGTTGACGAGCCAAGTAATTTCAAACAGGCGTAAGAAGTTGCAAACTGGAAGCAAGCTATGAGGCAAGAAATAGAGTCAATTGAAGAGAACAATACATGTAAATTGACAGTATTACCCCCCGGACAGAAAATCATTGGTCTGAAATGGGTTTAGAAGCTTAAGAAAGATGCAGAAGGAAAGATAATCAAGTACAAGGCACAGCTAGTCACAAAAGGGTACGTTCAAGAACAGGGGATTAATTTTGATGAGGTGTATGCTCCAGTAACTCGTCTGGAAACTGTGAGATTGCTGTTGACTTTGGCAGCCAAAAAGAAATGGGAGGTTCATCATCTCGACGTAAAGACAACGTTTTTGAATGGAGATATCAAAGAAGATGTGTATGTTGCACAGCCCGAAGGTTTTGAAAAGGATGGAAAGAAGCACTTGGAGTATGAATTAAGGAAGGCTTTATATGGTTTACGCCAAGCACCACGTGCTTGGTATGAAAAACTGAGTAAATACCTTGAATAAATTGGATTTGTTCGGTGTCCATATGAACCAGCGGTGTATACTCGAAAGGAACAAGAGGAAGTTCTCATTATAGCTGTATACGTAGATGATATATTAGTTATGGGATCAAAGGTTACAATGGTTGAAAAGTTTAAGAAGGAGATTAATCAGAAATTCCAGATGAGTGACTTAGGAAAATTGAGTTACTACTTGGGCATAGAAGTGGAACAAAACGGTGGGCATATAATCTTGAAACAATCTGGATACGCACGTAAGATCCTTGAGAAAGCAGGTATGCTAGAGTGCAATCCTACAACTTATCCAATGGATCCAAAGAATCAATTGACTCGAGATGAACAAGGGGAGGCAGCGAATTCTACTATGTTCAAAAGTCTGGTAGGTGGTCTTCGTTACTTAGTTCATACCAGGCCTGACATCTCTTATTGTGTGGGGATTGTTAGTAGATACATGGAGAGACTAACCAAATTACACTTGGAAGCTGTGAAACGAATCAAGAGGTATGTGAAGGGAACAATGCAGTATGGTCTAGTGTACTCTGAAGACAGCAGGAACAATGTTCTGAATGGATTTTCAGACAGCGATTTGGCAGGTCATTTGGATGATAGACGGAGTACTAGCGGGATGGTCTTTTATTTAAATGAAAGTGTTATCACTTGGGTTTCATAGAAGCAGCGTTGTGTAGCACTATCATTGTGCGAGGCTGAGATTATGGCTGCAACAATAGCAGCGTGTCAAGAAATATGGTTACGTAACGTTCTTGGTCAAATCACTTCTGAATTTGTAGGACCAGTGATGTTGTGTATTGATAACAGATCTGCAATAGATTTAGCGAAGACCCCAATGTTTCATGGACGCAGCAAGCATATAGATGTGCGGTATCATTTCATCAGAGAATGTGCGGAGAGGGGCGAGGTTATTTTGAAGCATGTGAACAGCAATGAGCAGCGGGAAGACATAATGACAAAGGCTTTAATTTAGGTGAAGTTTGAGAGCATGAGAAATCTTCTGGGAGTCAAAAAACTGAAGGGACATGTTTGAGCTTAAAGGGGGATTGTTGGAATATAATCTCAAACATGTCTGTTTATATTTAATTTGTTTAACGTCTAGTTTATTAGTTGGTAGAAATGGTCAGCTGATTAGTAGTCGATATTGTAGGAGTCTCAATAAGAATAGAAGTGGTTGAGTATGTTTAGGAGTTATTGGAGTCATGTCCTATTTTATAGGACCAGTTGCAGTGTTTCTGTTTTTACATATATTGTTTCATTTTCACTGAAATAAGATTAAGTCTTTCAGAGCATATGTAATTGCTTTCTCTGTTCTATATCCTTATAGCTGATCTAGTATAACTATATATATACAGTTCCAATAGATCTCTCTACCTCCTGTACTTCCAGAATTCCACACACTACTATCCGATCTTCTTGTGTAGTATTCGGGCTAAAAACAATATTTGATTTATTGTAATTGATAACCTACCATGATACACACTCATATTTCTGTAGTATACTTCTCATCGTGGATGTTTCATTATGAGATGCTCTAAAAAAAATATGCATCGTCTGCAAAAAGCAAATGAGATATCGAAGGTGCACCCCCTGCAATTTTACATCCATGAATAAGCCCACTTTCTTCATATATTTTCAGAATTCCACTCAAAATTTTTGCACACAATATATATATATATATATATATATATATGGTGAAATCAGGTCACATTCTTCTTTTATTATTCAAAGTTATTAATCCATTATCCATCCATCCATTAGATAACATTATATATTCTCTTATTCTTTTATTATATTTGTTTTATCTTTAGGGTAAAATAAACACATATCCAATTTATATATATATATATATAAATATATATATATATATATAACTATATATTTAATCATCTTTATAAATATTATTTACACTATTATATTTACAATTAAATATCATTTTCTTAATAATTGTTATAGCTTATATATTACCAAATCTCTTCTTTATGAACCGCGAAATTTAAGTAGGTGAAATTGTACGTGCGAAATTTAAGTAGGTGAAATTGTACGTGTCATAGGTAGCACTTGAATTATTTTATTTTATCTATGTTATGTTATTTCAGGATTTAAGTTTATAGACATGAGATGAATATGTATTTTATAGTGACAATCGAATCACTAATATCTTATAACAATTTCATGTCATCCATTATAGTATAATAAATTTTGAGTTTATTTTAAAATCTTTAAATGAATCACATTTTTTCATGTTATACATTTTTTAATTTAGTTTTTGAGTAAATAAATGTTAGTTTATATTACTTATATGATTCCATTTTATTTCATTTCCGTAATTCTATGTATAACCATGTATTCAATTATAGCCTCGACCAAAACGAACTAAACTAACCCGACCCTCTTTTCGGTCGATTTAAACCAATTAAAAAAATACATGATTTGATTAAAAAAAATTATGGAATTAAAATAGTTGGTTACGAGTTATTTATCTTTTCGGCTAAACCAACTTTGTGTATGTTTCAAGTTATGTTCGATAATATATACAATATATTATACTTTTATTTGTAGATGTATAATCATATTTTATGCGAATGCATATAACTTAAAATCTAATTTACATTACTAAAATTATATTTTTACTCAAAATTAAATATTAAAACTAAAACTCTAAATTATATTTTAGTTTTACATGTACTACAGTATTTAACCTTTTTACTAAATTTATTAAACTCATTCAAGTTGACCAGACCCAACCCAAAATGATGTACGGTGAATAGGATTGAGTTACGAGTTAATATTTTATATGTTAGTTTGAAAATATTTAAATCAATTTCATTGGGCGAGATTGCAAAAATGCTTTTATCTCGTCCAATCTGACCGATATACACCCCCATATATAATTACCCGGTTATAGATTAATCAATCAAAAAATTAGAATTGAATTTAGAATTCTAAATTGTACTTGGTGTTGTAAAAAGTGGGAATCGAAGTTAATCGGTGAAAACACTCTTCAGGGATTAATCAGATAATTGGATATTAGTGAAATTATTCAACAGACATTAACCAAAATCAGTTTAATATGATGACATATATAATTATTTTACTAATTTAGTTATACTTATATAATTACATGGTTACTATATATTTAAAAATAATATTTAGTTTTAACAAATATTTAAATATTATTTACAAAATTATACATACTGTATTATTGATCTGCATATGTAATTATGGAGTTTCTGATGTGTTCATGGTATAGTCTTACATGCATGGCCAGTTTTATAATTCAAATATACCCTTATTTTGTTAAACTGACACGAGTTAATAGCCCGTGTAATGCACGAGTCTGTATTTAGACGCCAATAATTTGCTTGCGAAAAGGATAGCCTATATTGATTTATTAACGTGGAAATTGTGTATTTCTAAATTTGATAATGTAAGATGAGAAGTATTGCATAGTGATAACAGATTAATGTAATTTGTAAATTTTTTATATATGAAAATAATTTGAAATAATACTTCGACTTTGTATTAATTAAGTTGATGAGGCCATTTGGAAGAATATGATATCTAAAATATGCATATGTATTGTAGTGTGGCCAACTGGCAACCACGCTGAATATCAGGCAAGTGAGATGATATTTTTTTAACATTCAAACCTAAGAAAGAATTTTTTTCTTAAATTCATTTTCATCCAACACACCTTTACATTATGTTCTCAAAAATCTCGCGCGCACATAATGTTTCTTGTGTAACTAGCATAAGCTGGAACCTCATCAATACAAGCATTTTTCGAGCAGTTTGAGGAAGTGACTCTGGACACGGTGACATAAAAAAGGTCATGTCTGAAAATATGTTTAGGCAAAAATAACCATACATTTTTCACTTTCCGACCTTGACTTTTGTTTATAGTTATCACGCAGGAAACAACCATTAGAAATTTTTTTATTTAGAAGAACGGGAAAAAGTTTTATCAACAGAGGACATATTTATATATGACTCCATTTTGTTTTTTTATCTATGTATAAGTATGTATTCAGTTACACCCTCGACGTCATTTAAGCCGATTAAAAACATAAATATGTAATTTGGCTTAAAAAAGTAATTAGATCGAATTAAGAGAGCTGGTTCAGGTTTCTATGTATTTTTGGGCAACCAAACCTGATTCATATTTCAAATTTTATCTAATGTTTAACATATACATCTATATATTTTATCCAATTATATACTATACAATATACAATAATTTTATTTGGAGATGTATAGTTACATTTTATGTGTATGCATATAACTTATGATATAATTCACATTACTAAAATTATATAGTTACTCAAAATTAAATATTAGAACTAAAATCGTAAATTATAAGTCTTTTATTTTTATAAGTATTTTATGGGTTTGTTTAAAAATTTTCAAATGAATTTAAATGGTCCAAATTGCAAAAACATTTTCAATCTGGCCGACCCATGAACACCCCATATATAACTGCTCGATTGTAAATTAATCAATCACACACTATATTACTGAAAATTTACAATATTTAACTTACAAATTTTAGAATGTCGACTACATGATTTTGTTAACAGTGGGAGTCGGAGAGAATCGATACAAGAACAATTCATGAATTAATCAGATATTGGAGTAAATTAATCGGGCATTAGCCAAAATTAATTTAATATTATTTTATATATAATTATTTTATTAATTCAGTTACACATATATAGTTATCATACTGTAAAATATATTTAAAATTGTTTTAAGTTTTAAAAAAGATTTAAATCTTATTTATAAAATTATACATACCGAAGAATTGCACCATACATGAATTTATGATTTTATGTATGAAAACGAAAAGTAAGACAACCCTGAAAATTCATCATTACAGAATACTAGTAGATTTTATGACGTGTTCAAGGATTAATTTTACATACATAACTAATTTTATATTTTATAAATATACGATTATTTCATTAAAATCACACGAGTTTACCTGATTTTACATTCTTATCAAAATGAATTGTCTCAAAATTTAATATAAAAAATTAAAATAAACCAAAAATATTATCTTTTACCATTTTTTAAATTAAAAAATTATTTTAATATATATATAAGTTCATACGAGCAATCATTTCAGTATATAAACAGACTCGTGCCTCGCACGGGTTTTTACGCTAGTTATTATTATTATTATTATTATTATTATTATTATTATTATTATTATTATTATTATTATTATTATTATTATTATTATTATATCTATCTATCTATCTATCTATCTATCTATTTATCTATCTATCTATCTATCTATCTATCTATCTATCTATCTATCTATCTATCTATCTATCTATTCTATATATAATAGCCCAACATGGGTTTAAAATTAGTGAAACTTTTTATTCATTTATGAAATGACAGATTTGCCCGTATTTTTATTATATTCAAAAAAATGTTGTTACTAGGAATTGAACCTAAGTCTAGTCACTTAGTAGCACACTTCAATACTATTATGCCACTACTCTACTTGAGATTTTAATCATGCACTTAATATGTATGTCACATGAGAAATCTGTCATTAAGTGCATGATTAAGTGCCACTTAATATGTAAATAAATATGGAGTAGTGGAGTAGTGCATGACACATACTAAGTAGTGGCATAATTAAGTGACACATACATATTAAGTGCATGATTAAAATATCAAGTGGAGTAGTGGCATAATGGTATTGAAGTGTGCTACTAAGTGACTAGACTTAGTTTCAATTCCTAGTAACAACATTTTTTTGAATATAATAAAAATAATTGCAAATATGTCATTTCATAAATGAATAAAAAGTTTCACTAATTTTAAACCCGTGTTGGGCTATTATACATAGAATATATAGAGAGATTTTTTTTGCATATTTGTTGATTTATTTACGTATTATCCTATAAGGTCATGCGGTGCACTGTTGTTTAATAATATTATTATTTTTATTTTAAAATTTTTATTAATTGAATTGTTAAAAAAGTAAGTATGTTTGATTAAGTATACTTCAATATATCTTTCATTAAAATAGAAATATATAATAATTAAACATTTGAAAAAAGGTAAATAAATTTTTAAAATAATTGGAACCATTATATAAGGTTTTAAAATGAATAGGTTTATAAGTGACCCAGGTTTATAGTTCAATGATTTGAAAAAAAATGAATAAAATTTATAATACGAGTTTGTTCAGTATCTATACGATATTTATTACATATAATAGATGATAATTAATATCTAATGATCATGTATACACTTATACAGAAGAAAAATTTTATAATATGTGTTTATATAATATTGATACAATATTTTCGTTAAGTAATCTTTAGATTAAAATTACAAATACAAGATATTGGACATTAGTATTTGATAAATAATTAAAAAATATATAAGATAATACTCCCTCCGTCCCTTTTTAGTTGTCACATTCCCTCTTTTATCGGTCAAATTGACCAATCTTTGACCAAAGATTATAAATTATTTTTATATTATTTAAAAAAACTGAAAATTATATATTAAAATAGATTAAATGAACTTTCCGATGATATAATTTTTTTTTATCTTTTTCAATTATAAAATATTTATAAATTTCAGTCAAACTTTAGTCAATTTGACCGGTCAACAGTCAAATGTGACAACTAAAAAGGGACGGAGGGAGTTAGTAATTAGTAATAGTACTCTAACAATGATTTGATATGATACTAGATTATATATAGTGATTGATTATTCGAAATTAAAAATAATTTTATATTACTCATACAACATCATATATTCTTACATATAAATCACGATTATAATATATTTTCTTAATGAAAAAACTTATTAGGAAGTATAACTTTACAATTAAATGCTTAAGTATTTAAGGCATTTTATGAATTAAATCACCTGTTTACAATCCTCTTACAAAAAATTCTTTACATTTCAGTGTTTTTTTTCAAAGTTCTAAAGTTCAACAAATTGTGCAATTTGATATGATTTATGTGATCTCATAAAAAAACTAAATCAGTATGTTATTTAACGAAAATAATCACATAGTTTTTATCCTAATAATTTTACTGAATAAAACAACTCATCCAAATTTAATGAAATTAAGATAGTTTGGTTGATAGATACGAATTACAATACTATCCGATCAATTTGAAATTACAAGACAAATTAAATTAATAACAAACGGTCGAGACAAAATAAATTATGTTAATTATTAAAACACACATGTTATTACACGCGTAGAAAATTGATCTCGCAATAAATATAAATATTAGTATATTGATTAAGTACACAAGACAAGATACTAATAACTTTAAACAAATTTTTATACTAACAAAATATATATAATGTTGATATACCAATGATAAAGCACTATATTTTTGTAATCTGCATAACTTTCCAAAACAAACAATTAAGAAGTCAATTATATAACTTATATTGAGAAGTCTTATATCAGGTAGAAAATGAAAGATTTTGAAAGTCAAACTACTAGAAGTTCTCACATAAGTCATTTTTTGATATTATGCAATGGATGCTCACGAATAGACATACTCACATACATGATACAACTTACAAAATTGTGACAGATATTTAAACGTGTAAAATTTCACTATTATTTGAAATATATATATATATATATGTGTGTGTGTGCGCGCGCGCGCGCGCGCTTGCACGCGCGCGTGTGTGTGATTGTTAGTTATTATAAAATTCAAATAATAAAAAGTGTATTATAATAGTTAAAATTAATTATAGATAGGTATTTTAGATTAAATAAAATTTTCATGTAAAAATTTGAAACTCTCACTAATATACCCAATTTTCTATAATTTTTAAAGGTCTCATCATTTTTTCATAGTATTCTCATATGCACTAAGTGTTCATAATTGGGTAAGACGAGTAAGTTTATCCAACTTAAGTGTTAGTAATTGGCTGGGACGGATAAAGTAACATATGTAGATAATTTTTCATTTGATACTATAATATTTATCTAAAATTTATATTTAAATTATCTTGAATAATATTTAGATTAGTTAGAAATTTGAAAAATATAAATACATGCATACATATATACATACATAAATACATACATATACGAATGTACGTAAACACATACGTACATGCATACACACATACATACCTACAGACATGTGGACATATATACATATATATACATACATGCACACATAGATACACACATACATACACAAATAGATACGTACATACATACACCAATAGATATGCACATATACAAACATAAACACACACACACACACACATACATACATACATACATACATACATGCATGCATACATATATACATACAAACATATATACATATACACACACACATACACATACACATATATACATACATACATATATACATACATACATATGTAGTTATATAGTTGCGTTGAAATAGTATATCAACAATTTGATAATACATAGTGTACTAAAAAATAAGTTGATTATAAAATATTTTTGAAATTGACAAATGTTTACATTTTATAAAATATGGTACTTTATAACATATAACTGACCAAATTATAATTGATCAACATATTATATTTATGACTATTTATAATAATTAAATTAAATATATTAAATTTTAGAATAGAATCTTAGATAATACTCCCTCCGTCCCACTCATTTCTTTATAGTTTTTTCTCATGCTCGACACGCTTTTTAAGGCTATTATAAAGTATAGTTCTATAATTTATTTTTAAATTTTCTTTTTCTGAATAAAAGTTCAAACATTATATTTTTATTTAGAAGGAAAAAAAATTTAAAATAATTTAGGGAACTATACTTTATAAGAACATTAAAATGTGTGTCGAACCCCCGTCCCCCAATGTAAAGAATTGGGTGGGACGGAGGGAGTATGTAACAAACATCACACTAAAAATAAACAACGGAGTTTAATATATTTATGTATCTACATGTATACACTTATAAATGAAAAAGAATTAAAGACAATGCTAAATACAATTTCACAAAAAAATAAGAATAATATAATATGTTTCAAAGTATAATCTTACAAACATGATCAATTTTAAATCTTACAAGCATAATATTAGTATTACGTTAAGATCACGTGAGTTCACACGTGCTCATGTTATACACAGACAATATGAAAACACAAAATTCATTTTGAAGAATTCATTTTGAGCAATTCAAAACTAAATTAATATTTAGCAATTAAAAGAGGGTTTAAGGTTCGCATGTATGTATGTGAGATACAAAGTGTTTTTTGTATGAATACAAGGATATTATTTTTGTAAAAGAAGTACTTGTAAATATTATCACAGTTATGCCAGTAATTTACATTACATACTCATATAAACTCTCATAAGTACGTACTTCCAGGCATTTTTTCATTTAAAATATTTTATAGTATATATATTTATCCAAAGTTATGAAACCAAATTAAATTAAAAAATATATAATTAATGAAAACGCTATCCAATATTATAAAATTACTATAAAATATATGTTAAAATTAATATATTATTCTTGACCTTATTTATAATAACAAAATTATTTCGATATTTATGCAGTTTATATGAAAAATTATTGATGTTTATATACAGGCCCGTGCCTCGCACGGACTTTTAGGCTAGTATATATAATATGAGAACAAGAAGTTTTTTTAGGGGCATTTTGAGCCAATAAACCCCCTGTGAAATTACTGTTTTACCCTTATATTTTACAAAATTACATGTACATGCCACTACTCTTTTAAGAAAGGAAAAATTATAGATAACTTATGTTGTTGTGGTGAATCGAACCATTAACCACCTCAACCAATTATGTGCTTATAACCAACTGAACTACTTAATCTTTTGATTTGCAATTCAAATTCTTATTACACAAACCAGGTTTCTCCTTTTGTACTATCCTTCTTATTATTTTAACTTTTTAATAAAAATAATGATAATTTATATATTATTTGTAAAACTTTTAATTTGATTTTAAAGATTGTTTTAGCTTCTGAGTAAAAATAATGATAATTTATAAATTGTTTATATAACTTTATTCCTGACTTCAAAATATTGAGCATCTATCTATACTATTATATAATGGACGAAATATTGAAAGTTTTGGTTCAACAGTTTTCGGTTTTCACCTCCTTTAATTTAATAATAAAAACAATTATTACCATAACTAACTAATTACTTTTTTCAACTAAAATATCAATTATATTTTTCAATTAAAAACTTTATCTTTTCTACTTTTTTCAATTAAATAATCTTTTTTTTTTCAAAATTATGACTAAGATACTAATTATCCTTTTCAACTAAAACATGTTACATTTTCTATTTTTAATAATTAAATTACCTTTTTTCCAAAAATATCATGGCAATTTTTATTTAATAAAAAAATATATTATAATTATAATTATTAATAAATAACCAATTATCTTTTTCAGCTAAAACACACGACAAGTCTATCTAATAAAATATAATAATATTATTATAATTATTAGTAACTAAGTAATTACGTTTTTAAACTAAAACACAAATTAACTTTTCCAACTAAAACATGTTAACCTTTATATTTTCACCAACTAAAACACCTCATTTTCCAAAAATAACACAGGCATGTCTATTTAATATAATATAATAATAACTTTATTATTACTAACAATTAACCAATTATCTTTTTTTAACTAAAATACCAATTGTCATTTTTAACTAAAGTGCATTACCTTTTTTAACTTTTTCCCAACTAAAACAACTCATTTTACAAAAATATTATGTACAAGTCTATTTAATAAAGTAGAATAATAATATTATAATTACTAATAACTAACCAATTACCTTTTTTAGCTAAAACATCTTACATTTTCTAATCTTTCTAAGAAAGTCTTCTTTTTTTTTTTTCAAAAATGACACGAAAAATTCTATTTAGTAAAATATGATAATAATAATAATAATAATAATAATAATAATATAATTATCAATAACTAGTTATTTACCCTTTTCAACAAAAACTCATTATCAATTCAAATCAATGGTATAATATTAAAAGTTTCAATTAAAATTGAATTAAAAAATCATATAATATTAAAAAAATAGTATGTCGCACGGGTTCGAAAGTTTTAACTAAAACAATTACCCTTTTTAACTAAAAATTACTGTAAATTCAATTCAAATTAATGATATTATATTTTAAAATTTTAATTTAATTTAAATTAAGAATTATACAATACTAAAGAAAGTCCGTGCATCGCACAGGTTTTAAGCTAGTATTTTCTAAAAAGTAATTTCATAAAAAGTTTTTTATACACTATATAAAAATATCAGAGACAATTACCCTTTTCAATCAAAACATATTACATTTTTTATCAATTAAAACACCTCTATTTTCAGAAATATCACGGGCAACCAAAACAGGTTATCTTTTCTATCTTTCTCAAATAAAACACCTCATTTTTACCTTTTTTATTTTTTCTAACCAAGTTCCACGTAACTTCCAAAAATAACAAGAATAATTCTATTTAATTAAATAAAATAATAATATTATAATTTTTAATAACCTACAAATTATCTTTTTAAACTAAGATGGATTATCAAATTAATTAAAATAGATGAATAATTTTATAATATTAAAAAAGGTTTGTGCATCGCACGGGTTTTAAGGTAGTAAATATAATACATCTGATGTTATAAATTTTGATTACACGTGATGTATATTCGTGTTTCTTTCAATTAAATAAATCTTTCATATATATAATAGATAGACTTATATATAATTTAAAAACTATAAAAACTATAGATAAAATATAGATAGGTAATGACCGTTAGATCTTTTAATAATGACCGTTAGATCTTAATATAGATAGATAATGACTGTTAGATCTTTTAATAATGACCGTTAGTTCTTAATATAGATAGATAAAAACTATTAGATTTAATTTAAAAATATATATATTTGATTGTTAGTAGAATTATATTCAAATACTAAAATGTGCATCTTAATAGTTAAAATAAAATATAAATAGATATTTTAGATTAAATAAAATTCTTAATTTTAAAAATTCGAAACTCTCACTAATATACCTAATTTTCTATAATTTTTAACGGTCTCATCACTTTTTCATAATATTCTCATACGCATTAAGTGTTCATAATTGGGTAAGAAGATTAAGTTTATCTAACACAAGTGTTAGCAATTGAGCGGGACGGATAAGACGAGTAAGTTTATTCAACACAAATGTTAACAATTGACTGGTACAGAGTAAGTAACATATGTAGATAATTTTTCATTTGATATTATAATATCTATTTAAACTTTAAATTTAAATTATCTTGACTAATTTTTAGATTAGTTAAAAATTTGAAAAATATACATACATACATGCATACATGTACACATACATACATGCATACTTATATGAATGTACGTACACATATACATACATGCATACATAAATATACATACTTACAGACATGTGGACATATATACATATACATACATACACGCGCACATACATAAATACATACGTACATACATACACACATACATAAATAGATATGCGCACACACATACATGAACACACACACACACATATATGCACGTACATACGTACGTACGTACATACATACATACATACATACATACATAGTTATATACTTGCATTGAAGTAGTATATCAACAATTTGATAATACATAGTGTACTAAAAGATAAGTTGATTATAAGGTATTTTAGAAGTTGACAAATGTTTAGATTTTATAAAATATGGCACTTTATAACATATAATTAATCAAATTATAATTCATCAACATATTACATTTATGACTATTTATAATAATTAAATTAAATATATTAACTTTTAGAATAGAATCTTAGATATTATGTAACAAACAACACACTAAAAATAAACAATGGAGTTTATTGATGTATTATGTATGTATATGTATATACTTAAAATTGAAAAAAGCAATAAAGACAATCCTAAATACAACTTCACAAAATATTAACAAATATTATAATATGTTTTAAATTATAATCTTACATATATGATCAATTTTATATATTAAAAATATAATGTTAGGTATTACGTTAAAATCACGTGAGTTCACACGTGCTTATGTAATACACGGACAATATGCAAACACAAAATTCAATTTAAAGAATTCATTTTGAGCAATTCAAAATTAAATTAATATTTTAGCAATCAAAAGAGGGTTTAAGGGTATCATGTATGTACTTTATGAGATACGATGTTTTTTTTATGAATACAAATGAAAGTATTTTTGTAAAAGAAGTATTTGTAAATGTTATTACAATTTTTTCAATAATTTACTTTACGTACTCAAGTACTTCTGGGAATTTTTTTCATTTAAATAATAAGGTATATTTTGTAGTATGAATATTTATCCAAATTTATGAAACCTAATTAAATTAAAAAAAATATCTGGTTAATTAAAACGTTATCCAATATTATAAAATTACTACATAAATATAAGATAAAATTAAAATATTATTCATGACCTTATTTCTAATTACAATATTTTTCCAATGTTTATGTGCAAGCCCGTGCCTCGCACTGGCTTTTACGTTAGTTCTCAATTAAATTATTAACTAGCTCTATAGCCCATGCAATGCACGGGCATGTTCTAGATTGCACTTGTTTTATCTCCAGTTATTGACTGTATATTCATGTTATCGCCCGATGGATGGATGATGTATTTGTTTGTATATATTAGGAGTAATTTTTGGGGTGGGGTGACATTGGTGAATGACATGTTCTTCGACATTTGACATTAAGCTTAAACAACATTTGTAGTGGTATTTCTTATTAATTTGTAGTGGTATTTCTTGTTGTACACTACCGAGGGCGATCATGGGGGTTGCTATAAAAATGTTTGTGGTTGTTTGTACTACTACAAATTATAGTAGTTTGTTTACATATAATTTTGTTTTATAACTTTTATTTGAATATAAGTCTTCTAGAATTTTTATTCTTTACCTTAATAATTCTTCCCCATCCCTCGTTCAATATCAACAAATACACTTTTCGAGACATGCTATGCGCCTCCTGGTTGCATTTGATACAGAAACATTATTAAGGTTATCCGTTTTAGTCGATACCATTCCTTCACGCTTTGGGGTGTAAGGACGTAGCCAAACAACGATATAAACCAACACGATCTATGTTTTATAAATACTATAAGCTAAAGCTTATAGTGTCTTTTTTATTAATTAATTCATAAATTTCTAATATTTCAAAGAAGTAAGCGGCACTTGAGAAAGAGAATGAAGTATTAATCAGTGTAGGCAATAAGGTAAAATAAGAATATATCTTGGAGGTCCACTACTTAGACACGGTGTAATCTTTAGACAGTGTCATGCATGGACATACTCTAAATATGTACAAAGTATTGATTTGTTCATAATTATTTTGTATATATGTAGGTTAGAAATGTGATCAGAATTATTTTGTGTGTTTATGTGTTAGAAAAGTGATTAATGAGTAATAAAACACTTAATGTCACTACAAGTTTGTATTGTACTTATATAAATGAAAGTTCCTTATATTATTATCTTTATGTAAATTTGAACTTATTTGTACCACATAATTAATACTTAAAGGATGACATGGGTACATACAATTTATTTAATAAAAAGTATGAACGATTACAATGCACGTAAATGCTTAAAACACACATTTTTCAGTTGATATCATTTTTAATATTTAATTCGTAAATTTTTATAGTGGATCTAAATAGTAGTATTAGTGTGATATATGGTATACATTAGCAAATCGTGTGATAAAATATCATTAATAGGGTGTGACGAAAATCATTGAAATTGATGACAAACAATAATATTTTTGTAATAATAAACTCTATAATAATTTAAATATACTACCACTTACTCCCTCCTTCCCTATTTACATGTCCATTTTGCTTTTTGAGGAGTCAAATTGACCAATATTTGACTAAATTTTACAAATTATTTATTTATTATTTGAAAAAACTAAAAGTTAAATATTAAACTAGACTGCTCTATTTAATGATATAACTTATTCTAACTTTTGTAATTATATAATATATGAAAATTTTAGTCAAAATAAAATCAATTTGACTAGTCAAAAATCAAATGGACATGTATTTAGGGACGGAGGGAGTATTTATAAAATAAGAGAAAATAACCAATATACCCATTTTTAGGTATACATTGACCCAATATACATGTTTTCGGTTTGTTGGCCCTAAATACCCATAATGCGCTAACCACAATAGCGAATCTATTTTATGTTAATATACGCAGAATTATATATTCACCTCCCCCTCAACCTCGTCCCCTTATTCTTTTTTCGTCATAGCCTTCTCCAACGACTTCTCTTAAGGTGGTTCTTCCCCTCTTCTCTTTCTTGTCTATATTTACACTTATACTTGGTAACTCGCCGCTACAACTAATTGAATGAACTAAATCATATCAAATCTCACTTAACACCATTAATTCTATACCGTCTTCGGTTAGTGTTATTCTTTTTGACCATGCCATTATACTCATAGCTTTGTTAGATAATTTGAAGACTCAAAAAGTAAATATACACAAATTTATTGGAATAGATGTGAGTTTCACTGTCATATCTTACATACATGGTTACCCCCTCATAGAGTAAGCATTCTACATTTCACGTGTACGCTGTTACCTTTACTGTATCAAAATTATACGAAATTCTGTTTAGCGCATGAATGTAATACATTGTTGATGTTCGCATATAAGAGTTGATTCAATATCTAGATTTACGTGACACAAAGATACGCTCATTGGCATGACGTATTTAGTTGATATGACACTTGATTTTCCGCGTTTGCTCGGTATTTTTGGTCACCTCTATCCCATATTCAGCAATTTGGACCGCCCTTTTCCTATTTAGTTATATACACTAATAACTCAGAAAATAATATGATTTTGTAATCAAGTTTCTCACATATAACTATTGATATTATTATTATTATTATTATTATTATTATTATTATTATTATTATTATTATTATTATTATTATTATTATTATTATTATTATTAAATGTGTATATATAGACCTACTATTCAAACATAAATCTCATTCAAAGTATTTTTGATGTTTTAGTGACATTTAAAATTATAAATTATAATTCACTTGTTTATATTAC
The DNA here is from genome assembly GCA_003724115.2 of Anethum foeniculum. Lineage (NCBI taxonomy): Eukaryota > Viridiplantae > Streptophyta > Magnoliopsida > Apiales > Apiaceae > Anethum > Anethum foeniculum. The sequence goes on along the minus strand of PHNY01037428.1, from coordinate 4,036 downwards.
TAATTTGATAATTAATAATGTATGAGTTCTGATTTTCAATAGATAAGTACAATTTTAGTTTATACCAAAACAATTTTATCACTAATTAAAAAATTATTATATATTCACATAAATGGTGTGTATGTATATATGTATGTATGTATGTATGCATGCATGCATGTATGTATGTATGTATATATGTATGTATATATGTATGTATGTATGTATGTATGTATGTATGTATGTATGTATGTATGTATATATGTATGTATGAGTATGCATGTAGTATTCGTGTATTTAAAATCACTACATAATAATGAGTTATAGATTGATATGCATATTAATTATGCAACAATTAATTAGATTTTAATTAGATTAGTTACAACATTGATAATAACTTGAACTTCTTATCTGAATTTCATAAATAATCGTAACAGTATATAAATATTTAAAAAATTAACTTAAAAAGACTAAACAATACATATTTTTAAAAATCAATCCTTTAATCAGTAGACTTATTGTATGGGTGTGCGTAACCTATCCTCCACCTGTACATCCCCTTCGTCATCATCGTTCCTGATATACTGCAACAGCCCAACTTTTCGGACTATTAATTCTAAATCGAAACTAAAATAAAAATACAATTAGTAATCCAAAAGTCTAGCTATTACAGTGTGACAACCCAGGTCTAATCCCGAGCTTTTTTCGAAAATCGGGTCAAGTCCCGATTTCAAGTCCGAAATAAGTCGAAACCTAATGACCCACATGCATCCAAATTGGGTAAACCACAAGCCCACCACGGGCCCCCAAAAGATCATGATTTGTTGGTGCAATTGTTGGGCTCAAGGCATGTCTGAACATAACATACAACAAGCCTACTCAGTTGTGACTTTGTCACATAGCAGCCTAATGATTCTTGTTACTAGGATGTAGTGTTTGTTTTCCCAATGCACTTGCCTTGATGATCATGTAGATAGGTTAA
>PHNY01037383.1:20074-32239 GCA_003724115.2 Anethum foeniculum | reverse complement strand
TTTAGATTAAAGAATTTGAATATTCTATTTGTTAAGCAATCTGAAAACAAAACAGCTATTGGTTTAGCTTGTCTTTTGTTTCACAATCTGATTGTAGTTGACAGTTCGGAGGTTTGTTCCGCCTGGGTTTTCATGTTTTAATAAATCTTTCTATTGTTTGTCAAAAAAAATTATATTATATGTAATACGCGTATCCTTTTTGATATTTATACGACTTATTTTATTAAAATTTAGAAAATTTAATCGCATGATCATCATCTAAAATTGAATTAAAAATTTAACTTGTTTTATCAATATGTTGATATGATATGCTAGCAGAATCTTAGTCTGCCTACATAAAAGGTAGACAAATCTCTAATAGTGTACTTATTGAAAATGAGATAGTGTACGATATGAAAGGTGGACAAATCTCTAATAATGTACTTATTGCAAATAAGATAGTGTACGAGATGAAAACTGGTAAAACTGAACTTCAAGAAAGCGTTCAACTCAATAAGCTAGTTCTTCCTGTTTTCTTACATTCATCGCATGAACTTTGGTGCTCAATGAATTTTTGGGATTTAGTCCTTGTTTAACTCTATAACATTATCAGTCTTGTTAAACAGGTCCCCAACGATGTAAATCAAGTCTCAAAGGGGATTAATGCAAATGAACCCTATATATCCGCTTATCTTCTTTGTTGTTGGAGAATTTCTAAATTGTATGCTATTACAAGCTTCTAAGAAAGACTTATTCACTAGCATCAGCATTGAGAATCTTCCCTCCACCATTCTAATCTGCAATTTGCGGATGACATTATCTTATTCATCAAGAAAAATCTTAAGACAGTCATGGGTATCAAACGGGTTTTGAGTTTCTAAGTGGCATAATAGGGAACTGACAAAATGAAGATATCGTGAACTCTGATTCTCCTTGTCATCATACTACACGACATTGTACAAATCTAGATTTCACGACATGAGACTTCTCGATATAGGACTTCACGATATAAATCAATCTTGACTTCATGATGTGAGACTTCCCTATATGAGACTTCTCGATATAGATCAATTTGACTTGTCGATATAGATGACTTCACAAGAAGCTCCACTCCACGACATAGCTCTTCTAGACTTCACGATATTTGACTTAAAGAAATATCTGCAACTTATTATCTTCAATATTCTTCTTTCTTCAATTTGCTGCTTGAACAATCTTCATTGAGCTTCTACCAGATTGATTTATTCTATGACTAGTATATACAAGAATATTACAAGGAGATCCCTAAGCTTATTATAACAGTTGAGCTGTCTAGAAAAGCAAACAAGACAAGTGCATTGAAACTTATCACTAATCTAAATGGTAGAGTTCATTGTTCATGTAAAGTGACATTATTACATGAGTAGGCGTGTTATGATGGAATAGACATGTCGTGTATCTAACAATCTCCCCCAAATTGTGAGTAAGAAACTTAGGCACAATTTCAAGTCTATAACAAGCCTACCATACATAGAAGAATAAGCATTAAGAATAGAATGACTTTAAAGTACAATGTTTTTACTTTGATATGTAAAACTTACAGACTGAATGACTATTCCACCCTTATATCTCTTTGTGAAATTCTGACAGTTTTAGCAACAGAGTTGATATAGCCTTTTAGCTGCTTTATCCCTTCAGATCTTCCACAGTTCTGAAGTTTGGCTTCTACTACAGTATGTCAATCAGTTTAAATGATCAATCTTTTGTTGTTCTGATTGAAGTCCCTTGGAATACCCGGTTGCTTGACATCTTGTGATTTTGAATGGTCTTGAATTAGACTGATATATCATTAGTTTCAATTTTCTGATCCTTTAGTGAATTTCCTAGTCATAATCAGTTTCTTTTCTTCACTAACTCAGACAATTTGACTTGGTTGATCTTCAGTAGATTTCAGTTTTTCACCATCCTTTATTCCCCTTTGGAATACCACTTGTTACTGACTTGACTTTTGGAACTGGAGCTTCTACAAGGATGATCAAATGTTTCATTATTTGTGTAAGCATCTGCTGCAGAGTGAGTAGAACATCACTAGTAGTTGAGTGGAGGAATAGCCAGATAAAGATCGTTGCTTTAGTGCATTCACTTGATCTTCAGACAAATTTGTGAAGAGGCACTTCCCTTTTTCTTGCCACTACTTTCTTCCTACTAACTCTTTTTCCCTTACTTTCATTTCTTAGCTTCTCTCCCACTGCTACCGTATTTTCTCTCCCACTACTACTTTTACTGACAATATGTTCCTTCTCTGACAATCTTTCTTTTCTCCCCCTTAGGCTTGTTAGTGACCAGTTGCATTAGTACTTCTACCTTTTCAATAGTCAGTTACAGCCTCTCTTCTGGATCAACAGTTGTGTTGTCAGGAATTGCTCCATCAAGAATTTCATCTTGATCAGGATTTGCAGAATTGTCAGGAATTGCTCCATCAGGGGTTGCACCTTGATCATGATTTGCAGAGTTGTCAGGAACTAAGAATTTGTCTTCATCGGTATTTAGAGCTGATGGTTCTTGTGTGATAGGAGGCTGTGAAACTGCTTCAACCCTTTGAGTTGCAGGTTCTTGTGTGATTCCTTCAAATATTGGATACTATGTCACTTGACATTAGAGTCCAGCTTTTGAATAGCTGTGAGATCTACTGATGTCTTTACAAATGTGAGATGAATTACATTAGTAGTCTCATTTACCATTGCTGGAATGTCCTTTAAAGCATCTTGAATGATGAGTCAAGGTGATTTGTGCTCAGTCATAGTGTCTCCAATAAAGACTGGTGAATCCACTGTGTTTTTGTTGATGTCATTAGAGTATGCCCCAGCATGCATCTCCTAACCAACTAAATATGGTTCCTGGGAGGTGATCACAGAGTCATGCACTGTGTCCATTGGTAGAGAAGTTGAAGATCAATTTCTGTTTAATAAGAATTGTGCTTGACTGTTTTTCACATAATTGAGTTTTGGAAATTCTCTTGTAAGGTAAGAGAATTTCAAATTAGGCTCACTAAGTGATGTCTCCTGTTCAAAAAGAATAGTTTTACTCACAAGAGGTAAAGGCTTTAAAATTTTAAAGTACTATTGTGGTTATGTAGATGTGTTCTTCGCTTTCATGAAGCTCTAGTAAACTAGAGTAGATTTAAATGTACCTTCCACATAGGTAGCATTCTTAAACTCTGGTTCCTTGGGAGGGACCACCACATATGTGGATTTCCTGTCATTGATAAATCAAGACAGTTGAACTTATTGTCTCAATATCTTAGAAAGAATACATCTTAGACAATAGTTTTGAGGGAATGTTGTTCAATCAGACTGAACCTCCATTTGTATTGAAGTGGATTTGAATGTATTCTGCTCGGAATTATCATTCTCAAACCATGTAGCCATTGCAGGACTACTTACAGTTGATATGTGCTAAAGATCCCATGGTCTTCACTAAACAGTTGTGAATCATATGGGTTTGAATTGGTATCATCAAGAACTACCTCAGCATGTAGCCTCTAACCAAAACTAAAAGAAGATTCTGAGTTAGTAAACGTAATACATGCATTATGTTAGATGATTAAATTGGCTTAGCAATAGGAAGAATTATTGCCAATTTAAATATAAGTAGTTCAACAAGTAGAACTTCTTGATCTCAAAGAAATTTATAGATTGTGAGAAGAGTGGTTTTAGAATTTGAATTTTGGCAACTTCTTCTGAAAGTAGAAGATATTTCAAATGATATGCTCTCTCACTCTCTCTCTCTCTCTCTCTCTCTCTCTCTCTCTCTCTCGTGTAACTCCACTACTAACTCCTTTGATTCATGAAATGAGTTCATGAATTTCGGAAAGTAAATTTGGTTCACGGTTGTCTGTTGGGAGACAATCAGTGTTATTACACAAGATTTGAAATATGGCTAATTATGATAGAGAGGTTCACTTGTTTCACTCATCTCACTGGTTCTGTTTTCTGGCTCATATTTCTTTGTCAACAGATCACCTGTGTTTCAAGAAGAATCAGGAGATTGGGTTAGTGACTTGTGGGATACCTTCATTTTCCTCCATGGTCAAGTCACTTATCATTGATAACCATAGGGACCATAGAACTGTAGAAATTAATTACATAAGTAACTAATTTACAGTTTGACTCTCAAGTTTATCAACAAAGAAAAACTTGAGTTGCAAATTTATGAAACTTAATAATGAATCAAGTTTTTACTTAACTGTATGAATTCAATAAGTTAAAATTTGATTTATTATCAATTCTCATTATTTGACTTGCCAAAAAACTTCAGAAATAAAAGTTTTAAATTCATGAAGTTAGAAATCTGCTTTGCTTTGTTCACGATAACATATGCTCAATTTATATCACAGAATTAAACATTTTAGAGTTAGAAAAATTTAAACATTTCAACCAAAGATCATTGTTGAGTTTAACAAAACTTGAACACTTAAGTGCAATTATAATGATCTAAGATAAGTCCAATTTTAACTCTTGTTTAATGAAAATGAATGTCCTGTATTATACAAGCAAGCAAATTTTTTTAAGGCAAAATTCATAAATCAGGAATGTTTGATCAATAATCAACAAATTCTTCAATACACATTCAAGACTTATACAAAGGTGTGTTATCATATTTGTTGTGATTAATCCTTATTTTAACCATTATCAGGTGAATACTTTAACAGTTAATGGAGAAGACAAAAATTCAATCACATAACACTTTAACAATATTTAAAAAAATAAGAGAAGATTTTTATTAATGAATAAGGATTTTGATTACAAGGAAGACAGAAAAATAAATCCTAAACTAAGGTCCTTCTTTCTTCACAGCTGCCTTCCGGCTGGAGACGAACAATACTGCCAGCCTGATTACCCTTTCATGTTACATCAGCTTCTTTATCTCTCTTTCCTCATGAATGGCCAAGTTAATAGTGAGGAAATGAAGTTCTAACTGCATCTTATGAGTTAGAGACTACCATATTGCTTTAGGTATCTCTGTTACGAGATACGAAGTTCCATCTATTCTGACTCTGAAAGTAGAGTGATTAATGATGATTTCCATTTGTTTGAAAGATGAAATAGAATGAGAAATTAAGAAGAAGAAGATGGTTTTTGGTTGAGTGAAGAAGAAGAGTGACTGAACGGGTTGATTTATAGGAGGATGGGAGGAATGTCAAGAGACGCAAGAGATTTTATTAAAAAAGATTAAAAAGTAACAATTTACCACTGAATTATTAATAATCAATTGTTGCTTAATAAAATCAATTTTGTTCCATTGTTCAAAGAAAAATTATATAAAGAGACTAATGCACACAGTTCAAGTATAAACAAGAAGCACATAGCATGCAGGTACATTAATCAAGACACATAATCTCACAAGCTCCAAAATAACATCATTGCAACTAGTAAAAAGTGATAGGTAAAGAAAGCTTATCTGAGCAAAAAATATTTCTAAATCCTGATTAGCCGATCTCAGGAAATTTTTTCTTTTACAGGCCTGCATCACTTTTCTTCTCTTTAGCTTGATATGATTTCAACCCTGCAAAATCTTCTTAAGCTATCTCCAAGCAATATGTCAGTGCACTATATCGTAGAGTAAGAAAATAATCATTGAGTGCAAAACTGTACAATATAGTTCATATATATTTATTCAAAAAGAAAATATGTCGTAAATAGATTTTGAATAAATAATTCAAGAATTTTCTAAGAACTCAAACAGAATAAATTCACTTTGAGTCCAGTTTAATTTTGAAATACTCGACGTATTAGATTAGTATATCGAGAACTTTATTAAAATAGAGGATTTTGAATTTAACTGGATAGTGAAGTCCAAAATCTACTGTAATATAAAGTTCAAATATACTATGTCGTGTACTCTCAAATGTGCCATATCGAGAAGTCCAAAATTTCCTTTTTGGCAAAATCTTGTTTCTCATAAATAAATTATGATTACTCCTAATAATTCATGATTAAAAATGTTAAGACATAATTTTGGGAATTTAATTAATTAATTAACTAATTAACTCAAAACATGTTGGATTGTTTACTTCACGACATAGTCCATATCGTGAACTCTCAAATCCAACAAGTTCTCGGAATGCCTTGTTAATTATAACTTATATCATGAACTCTCAAAATTACTATTAACTAGTAGTTTGAGATTCCACAATATAAATCCTCAGAATAAATTCACTTCAAAGAATATTGAGTATTTAAGTAAGTGAAATTTGTACTACATTGCATAGTCTGAAAATAACCATGTCGCAGAGTCAAATGAACTATGTCGCATAGTCAGAAAATAAGAAAGAACTATAAAATATAGTACAAAGTATTTAGAGAAATTTAATTCATAAGATGAGATCACATTATGAATTAAGACAAAGTGTTAAAAGAGTGATAATATTTAGATTTATTGAAAAATTAAATATATAATAAAATAACTCATTTGTTTAATTAAAAATGGAATTATAAAATTCTGAAGATTCAACCAAGTGAAAATTTCTAATTTTATAACTGAAAAATAAATATTTGTAAATATGCAGTAGAATACTGAAATATTTATAATACATATTTCAGCCAATTTTCACAATAAAGAATATTAATTATAAATCAGGTGAAAATTTAATGTTGCAAGTAAATTTTTGACAAATTTATTTCAGTTAAAGAGATGAAGAATTGGATGTGATATTTCTAATCAATAATCTGTGAGGATTGTCTTCATTCTTTAACTTGATAAACTTTTAAGAAATTTACCAAGGATTGGAACACAATTATTTCGTCATCATTTTCTACTGGTTCCATATAGAAACTAATGTCTCAATGAGTCGCCACCAATATTTGGTCATTTTTAAGATCTTCTTCATTCAGTATCGATTGAGAAAGTGATCAGTCTTGGTTATCTCTGATGATGAAGCATCTTTCACTTAGATTTTTCAGAGAACCTTCACGAAGTCCCCAGAAGGTCTTTGTTCTATTTTGTTACATTTTAGAAGTATCACATATGTCTTCTAGATTACCGAGTTGATTATCACTCTGCATTCTTGAATAAGTAATTCACAAGTCTCTCTGAAGCAACAAATCCTGATGGATTCAGTCACCATGAGATGCAAATCCTGAAGAATTTAGTCAGCATGAGATGCCTAAAGAATTTAGTCAGCATGAGATGCTCCCCTTAAGAAAAGTTCTCCCCCTATGTCAGATGCTCCCCCTATGTTAATGAAAAATAAGCACATGTGGAATCACCAAACTCTTCTAATAATGTGACTTTTTTCCTTTTTTGCTTGACCTTCTGTAGACACTTTGGATCTTCATATCAGCATCTCCATGAATTGCTTCAACCTTAGTCTTCCACATTTTCACTGATCTTTCTTGATTATTCCAGCATTTGAATGAAGTACCATACTTCTATAATCAGCATTCTATTAATGGAGTTCCAGTGATGAATCTTCATTCTGTCCTTGCCTGCAATCTTGTGATGAATTGCAGACTGGCTTCTTTTCATGATGATAATTCCCATCCTTTATCCAGCCATCTCTCATGTTAGATTCTTGTTGTCATCTCCAAGATCCAATCGTGAGATAACTTCCTTTGGTGATAGCAGGGTTATATCACTCTTCTTTATTTTCCTTCTACCATGCACCTACTCAAATAATCAAGTTGTTCTTGGTACCTAAACTCTGTTGGGTCCAGACTGGTTAACATTCTTGCCACTTGTGGTAATCTCGGTTCCCATAGCAGTTTTTGTGTGTGTGTGTGTCTAAGTGTGTATGATACTCATATGAATTATTATCACATTCATCATTTGTCATAAGATCATCTAGACATATGTCATAATCTGAGAATTCACAATTACTGTTAACTTCAGTATTGATTTTAACTGTTTCTTTGTTGATAGGAGAAATCTCTCTTTAGTAAATTCAACCTCAAATGTACACTGTTGCTTTCGAACTAGAGGTTCTTCATCAAGTTCCAATGTATGTTCCCTAAGGATGGTTTTATTTCCATTTAATAAAAACAAAGGGATATTCTTGAGATTGAATAATCCTTGTTTTTTATTCAGAGAAGATCTTTCCTTTTTCAACAAGTAATTATTACAATCTATACAGATTTTACCAGCATTAGACATATTAGCAAGATCATCAATCCTAACATGAAGTCTAGATAATTCAGACATAATGGATTGAGTACCACCAGATTTAGCACATACCATATTAGGAGACTTGCATTGAGTTAGAGGATATGACAGTGATCGAGTTAGAGTTTTTACCTTCCCTGAGCTAGATAATTCTGCAGCATCCACTGCAAGGTTATCAAACTCCATTTTTTCATTATCATCAGTGACATCCCAACACTTTCCTTCTGCAATGTATGCATTGCTAGACTGCTGTTTCTTGAGCAGTGCCTCATACTTAGCTTCAAGCTCCAGATAGGCTTTGTCCTTCTTGACTATCTCTGGCCTCTTGCATTCAGTATCAAAATGACCAAGTTCATTATAATTGAAACACCTTATCTTGGATCTATCAACACTACCAGTTTTGTAACTAGTCTTCTTTATCAACTTGTTTCCTTTTTAGTCACTTCCCCCTTCACTAGCTCTTGGCTTGAATGGCTGATTCTTTTTAAATCTCAAATTAGAAAAAAAAAATTGCCACAAAAGCCATGGATATTTTGTTCAACTTCTCAAGCTCTTCTATGGTATAGAACTCATCTTCACCATGCTCCACTTCACAGTCTTTCTTATTGTCAGAATCAGAATTTTCTTCATTAGACTCTTCAATCCTTGTTTTTCCAGAATACAGTGCTCCTCTCTTGACAGGATTCCCAACCAACAATGCACAAGCAGAATTAGCCATAATACCTTGCTTGGATTGAATAGATCTTTTCTAAAATAGTTCTAACTCATAGGTTTTCAAACACCATACAAAACATCATAGCTGAGTTTGGATAGATCTCTTTCTCTTAGTGAAGATATCCTTGACTCAAGATGATCTGGAAGAGTTAACATAAATTTGATGTTCAACTCTTTTATCCCGTAAATCTTGTCATGAAGCTTGAGATCATTTATAAGTCTATTGAATCTTTTAAACACTTCAGTGATGCCTTCATCTTGCTTTGCCATGAAGGCTTCATACTGAGAAACAAGAATATGTTTCCTGTTTTCTCTCACTTCCTGAATGCCTTCACATAAGACTTCTATGTGATCCCACATGAGTTTTGCACTGTAGCGCCCCCAGATCCGTGATCGGAGATCTGAGTCGCCACGATCACCTTATTCCATTCTTATCACTTATTCTTGCAATCATATAATATTAAATTCCCAATCCACACACACACACATCAACCCATACCAATTCAACTCACACACAGGTTATAGTTCTTGAAAACGAAAATAATACATAAATAGAGTCATTAAATCCATAAAGTGATGTTTAATACAATCCCAAAAGATTAAAGTAATTAAGTCAAGTCATAGGTATAGCCTCTACATGAGTCTAGACCGGTGACAAAATAAACGTTTGTTCATTGCTACCTTACACAAGTCATAGATGAGCCGGACCAAGAACAGCTGAAAACAGAACCAACTCATCCTTCCTACCTGGGGTAAAGCTCCGAACAGTGTACGGAAAAGCTGCACGTTTCCTACGCGCCTCCTGGCAGTCTGTTTGAGGATTGGCATCTTTAGTGGGGTTGTGTTTGAAAATTTAAAAGAAACAACTGCAAGCCATAACGCCCAACAATATTTTGTATAGTATATAAAGACTATTCGAATAAAACTTCTTTTTAACAATAGCATACTCGTGCGATAATATAATTTGCTCATCTCATATTTTTCAAAGAGAATAAAACATTTCTCATTTTGAAGTCAAAATCTTTTTTCCAATACTATCGGTAATCCAGCACCTAGGCTTTGATTACAGTATTGTGCAACAATTCCAATTGGAAGAAACATGACTTTTACTGGAGCCCCTGATATGTGATGATTAGTCATATACCAGAAATTTATTTTGTTCTCTACTAGTAGTTGGACAACTTCCTAACACCCTGGTTGTCACCCTAGCCACATACGGGCATAAATCCCCTTTCTTTCAGGGCGACCCGTCTTCACTTAAAGTGGTACACCTGGTAGCCCACCTAGTACCAACTGTACTGAGGTCTACTCCTCCTTATTCTTTAATGAACCCCATCATATTTGGGAATCGAACTTAATCGAAGTCCCCTAAGCCTTACCGCTTGTTGATAGGCACAACTCTTATTATGTATATGTACTTCCGGAAGTTTGGAAGGAAGTACTAATAAATGTGCATTGACCGCTGTCAACTAATATATATTTGAGGGGGAGTTCCTTTCGACCTTATAGTCAAATGAATTAAAAATAATTTAGAATATAATTTCCAAAGGTTTTGAAATTATTTGACACCTTTCCGGAAGTCAAAACAATTTGAAATAGGTTTACATGATTTTTAAATCACTTCTAAACCTTCAATAAATATTAAATATTAATAAATAATTATTAAATAATTTCATTCCAATAAACCTCCTTAATTAATATTTAAAATAATATTTAAGAATATTATTTATTTATTTGAATAATTAAATAAATATTTAATTATTAAAACAAGTTTTTGTTAAATAATCCCTTTTTAAAAGATTATTCAAATTATATTTATTTAGATAATTATTTATGTAAAATAATTATTCAAATTTAAATAAAATCTTATTTTAAAATATTCACTATTTATTTGTGGAACGCGATATTAAAATAGTTGGCTCCGGAGTACCTCCGGGTTTGTAAAAGCTTCTTACCAACCGTCCATTGGTCAAAATATACATTACCATACTAAGTCTTAGCGTTAACATATACAAGCTGGTATAACACATATACCCTTATCATAACATGATATACGAATAAATATTTGATGATTAAAACATGGCATCTTAACGGAAATTACATAAAAATCCGTAAATATTTATTTATGCAACACAACAGTACTTCAAAGTTTAGGGTTCAGAAACTTTCTTTGGGGTCTCAAAGTGGTAGGGGTGCGAGGGGCGTTCCGGTGATCTATAACACAAGTACAATGCTTTGTTACTCTCCGCTTTAGACTTACGGCTCCTCGTTATTAAATAAAATCACAAAGTCCTTTAGATGATTCGTTATACTTATTTTACCCTCGTTAAACATTACGGTGTTGATTAACATGTCTCGTTACAGATTTCGTTCATTTTCTAGCCTCGAAGTCTATCTCTTTGGTTTGCTCACGAAATCACTTTCCAACTTGACCATAATAAGTCTTTACCACTTAGGTGACCTCGGCTCCTGATTTTTAATAAATTGAAAACTTAACATCTTATGCTCAAATTTTACAGAGACCTTATCTACTATATTATGCAGATCCTGTTAATTTTTCATAATTTTTACATATATCTAAGGGGTCTTTTAAGCTCACAAAGTCAGTAGTCCGGAGCAGTTCGAACCACTTGAATCGCCTTCACTAAAATGACCATAACTCTCAAACTGTAACACCAAATCAACCGATTCAAGTACCTATGCAAACCTTATAACATGCTCTATAATATAAAAGTGGATTATGTTTAAGAACATAGAGTTTTTCTCTCGGGTTTTTCTGTCCAAACAAGGCTAACGAAAATCGGGGGTTATGACGGCATAGTCTTAACGATTTCCGTATGTTCAACACAACCAAACAAGCATCAATCAACCAAGATCCATTAAACCACAACTTAACATCTTATATACTCAAGAAAATCAAGATTTAATCATGGAAATCATAACTCAAAATCCATCCATCAAGATATTACTTAACAAAACCCTACTTAAACAAATGAAAGGAAAGATTTTATACCTTCTCTAGCTCTTGGGGAAGCTTGGGTGGAGTGGTATATCCTTGGATGGTCCTTATCTAAGCTTGGATGACCTAAAACAAGCCATAGAAAATCAAGAACAATACTTTGTTACTGTTAACGGAGGAATTTGGTGATAACAAATTTCGGAGGTTGCTGGAATAACGAATATGTGAAAATAGGGGGATAGGGAGTTTTTCAAGATGTCTGCGTACCTATATTTATAGGATCAAGCCAACGCAGTTCTATGAAAGGATGATGTGGTTATTTAATCCCTTGCTGTTTTTAAGGGATATGTATTGGAATTAGCCGATTTTTTATA
>PHNY01037383.1:279-11669 GCA_003724115.2 Anethum foeniculum | reverse complement strand
TCTCTCTCTCTCTCTCTCTCTCTCTCTCTCTCTCGGTAACTCTCTCTCTTCTCCCTACACCTTCGTTTTCCGGCCGAATTTAGATCGGAGACCGGATTCTTGCTTCTCTTCGCTCCCTAAACAGTGTACTGTGGATGCATGTGTGTATTGTTCCATTTTTTCAAAACCCATTTCGGGGTTTGGTTTGATTTCTTGAGTTTTTATGTCGATTTATGATGATAACTATGTGATTAAGATGTTTATGTGTGTTTAAGGTGAAGCCCTTGATTGGACACCCGAAATCGGGCACCTTCGGGCCGAACCGCCGCCGGAGATGAACTCCGGTGATTTATGATGAGCTACTTGAGTCCGAAAAATGACTTAAAATTTTCGTATAGTTGTTTAATTCGATTATGTATATTGGGTTTTGATTTTTAGAAAAGTTAAAAGAGAATTTTTTTCGGTTATGAGGTTTAAATTTGATATATGTGATTATACATATTGGGTTGTTGTTTATGAGCTTAAAAACGAGATGAATATATATATTTGGGAATTTTCGATTTTGAGTTATGAATATGTGATGCGATTAAGTTAAGAATTAAGGGTTGGCGTTGAATTATATGTTTCATATGTGGATGCTTGTTAGTAGTAACAAATTTATAAAAAATTCCTAAGGTAATTCTTGGTTAGTTCATTCAAGTTTAAATTATAAAGGTTCGCTAAATGTAATTATGTGTAAGCACGAGTATGTATGTTTAATTGAGGGATTTGTGAGATGATTGTTGTTTAAGAGCTAGAATTTCAGTTTTGGTCTAGAAATTGTCTGGTTCTGTTCTGTTAATTTGTGACTGCTTGTACCCTGTTTTAGACAGTGAGTATGTGTAGAACTTATTGCTTATAAAATGTTGTCCTTGGAATGAACCTTATCTTGAACCTCTCTTAAGACCCTATGTAATCGTATCTTATAATTAGAAACTTCTATCTATTTCTGTTAAATTGTTAACCCATATGTTTATAGTAGTTACTTGCTGAGCTTTTGTAGCTCATTTTGTTATTTATCTAACCCTAACAGTTAAGCCAGAGGAAGGTGGCCAGACTTAGGTGCACAGCTTGTAGTACCGTCTATGATAGTCCTCTTCGTTCCGTAGATGTGCCATACCAGTTCAAGTTGAGGACACTTTTGGATAGTCGGTTGGAAATAAGCCATGTGGCTGTAGACTGTTATTTTCAGTTCAGTTGTTTTGTAAAATTTCAAGTTGGAATTATGGTTATCGCTATTTAGTAAGGTTTGTAATAATTTATATTTATGGTTAGTAGTTGTAACTTGTTTCATACCACTACCTGTTGAGGATCCTTGTGGAGTAAAGGGGGTCGAACATTTGCATTATTATGTCCAGGATATGTGTGTTAATGTTGAGGTATGACTCCCCAATCTAGACCCCGGATTGGGAGGGTGTCACAGGTTCGGATTGGGAGGGCGTCACAATGCCCCTTTAAAAATGGAAGGCCTTATGGAAGTTGATGATGTGTTGCTCAAACTTGTTATGTATGAATAGTTGCAGATGAAGAAAAGTCAGGAACCAACTCCAAACTCAAGTTGCTAAAGTGTTTCCTATCTTGAGCAATGGTTGTAGTAGTCTATAATATTAGTTTATAATGATAGACTTATACTGTGACTTAGCCCAAACATAAACAAACCGAAAACCCAATAAGCAAAGGAGTCCAAATTCAACGACTGCCACGTGACTCCAGATGTCTGTAGACCGTAGATTGTCTTGTCACTCAAAAATATTCCTACGATCATTGTTTGTGAGTACAAGGAATATTCTCCCCTTATGACACACCTACACCTACCTCAAGGTCCCCATATGAAACAACACTCTAGGCACATGCCGACCTCATCTTGGCACACGACAACCATAGAGGGCACCTGGACACGTGACTTCAATCCAAAACGTACATATGCTTAAGTTCCAGAACATTCCAACGGCTATGATTTCACGTACCAACCCCCAAACCCTAATTGGAAGACTGTAAAAGGCTCCTAAAAAGGTGATTTGGAGGTTACATTCTCTTTACGCTCATATACTACTGCACACAACACTTTTACATAATTCCATTATTGCCTTCGTCATCAAATCCTTTTCTTATTCACACATCAGAGGTGCCTTGGGGGCCAAAACCCCATCCAGTTTTGTTTTGTAGGAGCGCACCTAATAGCTACACGGACCAACCCTGTATTGTGGAGTCCAAGCTATTAAGACTATGGAGAGGAGCCCGGGGTATGAATAGGAGTTATCATTAGTGCTAGAAGGAGGGGCCGAACCTCCGGATTCGTGGTTATACTGCTCCCAGAAGTTCTACTCCTTCCAGGAGCCCAAAATCTTGAAATTCAGTAAGATTACTCCAAATCCCACCTAGACCTACATTATTGCTCAAAATCTCTGTTAGCAAATGTTAGATCTGTAGTCCAAGCATAAGTCATATAGAAATTTCTGCCTTTATTATTTAGAATATCTCTGTTTGCACTACATATGTTAATAAGAGCTATACTAGACATTTTGTTACTTTGAAAAAACATTTTTGACCCAAGAATCTAGAATGGGCAAAAAACCAACTTCAAGTAACACTGTGATGCCAACCCTGATCCTGAAGCAAGACCTTGCTACCGAAGTCATGGATGTTGGAACCTTCATAACCTAGCCTTCCCAGACTCTCCAACCAGGAGATCAATGATTACCATTGAAAAGAATGCTCACAAGCATATAAAGACCATCGAAAACTCATGGGAAAACATGACCCAGAGCAAATTCAGGCGACAATGACCCTCTGGCTTGAGAAGAATCGTCCTGATCCTGAGCCCGAACCAGAAATCCATTCTGAGAGTTCGGGGGGGTCCCAACGCACCTGAGTTTCGGTCTTTGACAGAATTGGGAAAGGGATAAGATTGGTTAAGAGATGCTTAAGTGATATTTTATATTATTAACTTGATTATTTTCTCATTTTGAAGAGGATAAAATTTGAGAAGCAATTTTACCCAACACCTCTTGGTGTAGCGGTAATTTGAATTTTGTCAAATACAATGTGTGTAAAAAATTGAGAAGTAATTTTTCGATTATGCATCTTACTATAATGAGAAACGTAATTCCTTTGTTGCATAGAACATCTAAAAATATTTATTGGTGAAAAAATATTATCTCCTTCCCACTTTAAATTGTTTTTAGTTTTTATATCTTTTATCCTAAAAATGTTTTTTTACGTTCTTTATATTTGTTAACATAGTAAATTTCGTATACTTCAATTATCAATTATTTTACTTATAATTTAGTACAAATTTTCGTCAAACTATCAAACCATTTTGTATATAAAAAATGTGAAATCCTGATTGTCCACAAGTAAAAGTAAATTAGAACGAAAAGAGAATTATTTACTAAAATATAGAAATTCGATCAAAAATAATATGTTTGTAAACTTTATCCCTTGGACTTAACGTTCTGTGATTATTCTTTCCTCTTTTGATAATTGGTATGTGATTAGTAATGCTTATCGTTTCCGTGAAAATTTGCAATCGAAAAGATTAAACTTGCATACCGTGGGGACGTGGGTTATCAAGTTCGTAAACCGGTTGCTTTGTAAGGTAACAAAGCAGCACTATACCAAAAACAAAGTGTATATAAATAACAAAAATACAAAAAAAAAAAATTTAATGTGAAAAAATTACAAATTTTCTACCATGTACCCATGGGCACACTATAAGCGCGGAAATTCATAATTTTAAACCATTTTGATTGATTCCTACTTTAGATAGTGGTGGATCCCCTACATTCACAAAAACTCCACCAATAAGATTAACCCAATTTTATAAATTTCCGCGCTTATAATGTGCCCAAAGCACACGGTAGAAAAACCGAAAAATTAATAAGATGATATAATTGGCTAGGCAAATCACCTGCTGCCGAGTCACGGGGCAAACCGTTGGGCCCACTTGGCACTTATCTTGATAGATTTAATGTGATGCAAGCTGTTCTTCTTTATCTGGTCCATTATAAAAGGAAAATGATAATAATATCTTGTTTTATAATCTTTCATCAATAACAAATAAATTATTTCTCAAAATTGTATATAAGGAAAAAAAATATTATATATCACTGTTAATTATGGTCTGTATATATCAATGTTGTTGATTTAGCATAATTTTACTTTTTTGTGTAAAAATCAAAATTGAAGCATAAGAGCATTGCTATAAACACCTTAATTAAAATAATATATGACATACCATAAATATAATTATAGAAATTGTTTAAAAATATTTTGCATTTCAATGGTACAAAATCCTTAGTAAAAAATTTAGTTGGTTATGTTGGCCATATTTGTTCTACCACTAGAGACATGTAGTAATATACCGAATCATTTATTACCATATTGAAATAAAATATTATTTTTATAACAAACAAAAAATAATAACAACATTCTATATGTAAAAGATAGTCGATCCTTATAACCAACTCCAATTCCACACAGGTTTAGTAATTTTTTTTATATTTAATATATTATACTATTTAGCCGATCGTTTTAGCCACATTACTAGAAATGTTCTAAGTGAGCTGATTGAGGTTACATTAGATAGGTTAATTGTCCACGACACTAGTAAGTAATTCGTACAAAACACAAGCCCAGTTTAGTAATATTAAATATTATTAAATTTGTTAAATTAACCATTGTAGAGAGATAAGAGTGTTTAATAAATAAATAAATTATTTAATTATACATAGAATTTACATTATAAATAAATCTTGCGTAATTACGTATTTGTAAGTAATCGAATCATGACGAAATCAAATAAAGTTAATTACATAAATACCGGAATTTTACCCGTGCTACGCACACAAACCACCAAACACATGCTTATTAGTCTTTACAATAAAATAATATCGAAATATAAATAGAAAATTACCTTAAAAAATTATATATTATTTCGTGAGTTTTACGTGAGGCTGTAAAATTGTTAAAATCTTATTTCTAAAACTCATGATAAAACCGAAATAAAATAAAATGAATTCCGATAAAAAAAAATTGCTAAGTAATTTTATTATTTTTACTGTTTCAACTCTAATTCGATTATTTTTTCCACTAAATTTTTAAGGACCGTCAGATCTTGAAATTAATAAATTAATAGATGACAGCTGTTCGATCTAAAAATAATATCTACATTTGCATGATTTTAACGAAAAATAAGTAGGTATTCTAAATTAATTAAATACCTTATGAAAAATTTGTACCTATCTTTTCTCCTTAATTTCAGGATGATTTTAGTTAGTTAATAATTTTTAAACCACCGCTAAATTAAAGATGATTTCGTGAGTTTCGTGTAGGTTGTAAATTTGGCAAAATCTGATTTTTTGAACTCAAGCTAGAGACGAAATAAAATTGAACGTAACCACATAATTCTCAATTAAAATATATAAGTATTTTTTGACATATAAAAATATGTAATATATAAATATATTAAATTAAGTAATTACTATATTTAAATTAAAATTGTTAATTAACTATGTTTAGTATAATCCGATGAAAATGGTAAATAATGAAATTTTTTAATATAATGTGATATGAAAATGGTAAATAAGAAATTTTTTTAATATAATCTGATTGGTCTAAAATTTAGGAGTGCTTTCTTGCCTAGTCTAAAATAATTCAAAATTTTCTAATTAGTTAACTGCAAATATTATAATAAAGGGGGATATAAATGAAAATAGTAAATTTGTGATTTGATTGGTATATTTTTTTTAAATGTGATTTATCATTGATTAAAATTGTATAAAAAAATATGCGATTGATTAACTGAATGATGTGGTTCACTCGTGTATTATAAAAAATGATTTTTTGATTACATAGTTGTGGGAATCAAAACCGAATTTAGAGTGAGATTATATCCGAGACAAGTATTACCTTGGTACTATTATATGTCATTTAAACAGTATTTTTCTTATTAATAAATGTTACAGGTTCTTTTATATTTTAGTGTCATACAGATAATATAAAAGTGAAGATTACAAATATGCCATTTTTAATATGATAATAATACGGGAGTACTATATTTTAATAAGAAAATGAAAACGAAAATATCGATTGTAGAAAAAATATTTATTTAAGAGTTTGTTTATATGGTTTGTTTCCCATATATTTTCTCCAATAGTAACGTGACTTTTTTTTAACTTACATAAATATACGAGAAATACAGTTTTATTAATGGAAATGCAGCTAATAAAATTAGCCGCGTATTTTATTTGAGAAAATTTTGGAAATATTTTGTATAATTGACATTTTCCTTTATTAAATTTCTTCTATAATTGTATATCGCTTCTCGAATAAGAAAAATTGACCGACTGACATATAAACAAAAAGGGTACCGACTAGCAGAAGGTGAGAACAAGTATCTTGTGACATATCGTCCATCTCTCTCTCTCTCTCTCTCTCGTTTTAAAAAATTCTGAGTTTATCTTGTAGATTGAGATGGCTTCAAGTACTGTTTCGAAGTTCATAAAATGTGTAACTGTTGGTGATGGTGCTGTTGGCAAGACTTGTATGCTTATTTGCTTTACAAGTAACAAGTTCCCCGGTGTATGTATTTTTCTTTTTACATGCTTCTTTCTTATCATCTAAACCCTGCGTTGCGTTCACTTTCTTATTCTTGTATTCTATATTGTGTGTGTCGCATCTAGGTTTTGCAGGTTTCAGTGTTTTTTATAATTTTTTTATCTTAAAGTTGCCATATTTATTCTGCGCTTAAAATCTCTAGTTTTGTAGACTGTGATGCATTATTTTATGGTTGTCGAACGATTTTATTTCTGTTGTCGCACGATTTTCGTAACATACCACATGGCATGATATGTTGTAAGAGACGTTTGTCCCCTTTTATTTTTATACGAAAATTTATTTGCAGAAACTGATGTTATTGTTATTGACAACAGGATTATGTTCCAACAGTGTTTGATAACTTCAGTGCAAATGTGGTAGTTGAAGGCTTAACTGTCAACTTAGGCCTATGGGACACAGCTGGTACTACTATTGTCTTTCATACAATCTTCTATAACTGTGTTTACATGTTCTTTTTATGTCTGATTTTTTATGAAAAGAGATTTGCTGATTTTGCTATCTCACAATGTGTTTGTATCGATTTTTTCAGGACAAGAAGATTACAACAGATTAAGGCCCTTGAGTTACCGAGGGGCTGAAGTTTTTGTCTTAGCCTTTTCGTTAGTTAGCCGAGCAAGCTATGAAAACATACTTAAAAAGGTATTGTTTATTGCCGTTTACATTTCAGTAGATTACTATTTTTGCAGGATTATTGCTGTTAACTGTAATTTACTGATTTTTGATACAATTGTTTAATCAGTGGATCCCTGAACTTCAGCACTTTGCCCCTGGAATCCCAATTATCTTGGCTGGCACCAAACTGGGTAAGTTATGAAGTCTTTTTGATTGTTTGATATGAGTAATATGCTTTTCTATGTCTGTCATTTAAATTGTTGCACTGTCTCAAAAAAATGCAACATCTCATAAGACAATGAGTCGTACAAGACATTTTTGTTTGATTGTTGTGTAATGAATAGGTTAATAGTATAAGCAATTCTAAAGCCAGATATACTGCAATTGATATTTTTTCAGTTTAGCTAAAATGACATAAGTTATGAATGTATCCAACTGTAATTGAGTTGTAAAGTATTTGTCTAACTGTTCATTTCTGGACATTAGTAAATACCACATCTCAGATACCACAACCTTAAATGTTATTTAACTTAAACGCATTATAACTATTTTACACATTGATTCTTTAATTTTCTTGTAACTGGAGTATGCATTGAAATCTGTCTAGCTCTATGCCTAGTAGTATAGATTGATGAACAGATGAGAGGTAAGGGAACACAAGACAAGTATAGGTTTTCAATTTGCACATCTTTATATGACATCGATGCTAAATACTGTTTCTTATAAATCGATTGTGAATTGAAATAAAATAGAAGTACAGAAATTAGTACAAGCTAAGCCGTTCATCATCACACAATAAATAATGTGGCATGGAGCAGGCTCACTTTACGTGATCACACACATGATTTTTTCTCTTAGTATTGTGGATATGGTGCTCGAAGGTTTCTTGTATTTTACAATTCTATATTGTACCCCTTTTTTTGGTTTGTGGGTTGTTGAAGAATAATGAGGGAATTGGTGAAGGTCAAAATAATAGTTACGTTGATGTTGATGTGTTTTATTGGAGTCAAAATGTCATAAGACAGCTCACACATAAGCTTTGCTAAAAAAATTTGTCTGTGGATGATAGACCTTCGCGAGGATAAGCACTATTTAGCTGATCATCCAGGTTTAGTGCCTGTGACCACTGCTCAGGTTTGTTTTCTTGTCATTTACTGCTCTTTATCATTAGATTTAGCATTTTGGGGCATAACATTCTAATGGTGAAATACTTTAACCAGGGAGAGGAGCTCCGTAAACAGATTGGTGCTGCATATTATGTTGAATGCAGCTCTAAAACTCAACAGGTACCAGTGATATCATGGAGATTACAATCTTGTCTTGAAAAATAGAAATTTTGTCAGGTTCCCCAAGTTTGCTTGTCTTGTTTTCCATATGAGGACATCTGTCAGGAAAATAGTTTCCCGGTTCTTGCATATCCATGCACGTATAGTACTAGAAAGAAAGACGAGTGAGGATAGCTTATTATGAGTAAAATTCTCCTCTGCAGGATACAAATCAATTAAAAATTAAATGATTTCAGGCTTAGTGAATTTTAAAATGGAAATGATAGTTGTCACTCGATATCTGCTGCGGGGAAACTATCTGATGAATCCCATAAAAGTCAATAAAACAGTTATAGTCAGCACATTGCTAAATGTTATGTACTTTCTTTTCTTTTCTAAATTATACAGAACATTGTATATATCTCTTTCAGAGAAGCAGAAAACTTATCTGTTCCAGATTCACCATTCTTTATTTAGATCATCTTTGTTATCTAGCCTGCTTTTGCTAAGATGTTCTTTACTATTGTAGAACGTAAAAGCAGTTTTTGATGCTGCGATCAAGGTAGTAATCAAGCCACAACAAAAACACAAAGAGAAGAAGAAGCCACGCCGGGGATGTCTATTGTTAGTACTGCACTTTTATGATTCTGTTATGTACTCTGTTTATTTCTTATGCAACATTGTTTGTGCTAGGTTGACAGTCTTGTCTAAATCACAATCAAAGAATTACCACTTCGTATCATTTTAACCATTTCTGCAATTCTTAAAATCTAATTTGAGAAGTTTCATTGCACAAAATCATATCGGCATATCATTAAATATTTCTCAGCACAGTTTGTAAATACTTTCTCTGTAAATCTGTGATTAACCCTCCTAATAACGGTTTACCTAAATCCTCCATGCCTCTTTAATCACATCTCATTTGTTGGATCTGTGCTTCACTGCAGGAATGTCATTTCTGGGCGGAAATTTGCATGTCTAAGTTAAATGTTTGGCTATATAGGTTACAGTACCTCCTCTTTTAGCCAGATACATCAACTCCAAGCTCGGATGCTCATCACCGTCACAAAATGGTACTACATTGAAATTTTCAGTCCTATTTCCCGGACTCCGCGAGGATATAACATTATTGGCCCGACTAAACGTCACTTGCTTACGTTTTTCTACTATATGTTGTAACCTTAGTGAATGTCATGTAGTATTAGTCCCTTTGTTGTGCTTCTATGTAAAGCTCCATAGTTAATGGTTTAAAACTGCAGTAATTAGTTCTTTCAGTTGATAACTTTAATGTAGATTTTGGTTTATTTACGTTATGTTGCAGCAAGAGATTAACTAGCTTAGCTTATGAACAGAAAATAAGAAATTTATACTTGGGCAAGCCAGCTATATTTTACTCTTGCTCTGGTGGAGTGCGAAGCTGAAATTCAACTAGTATCACTGACTACGCAAAAGCTGCAAATGCATAGGATCTGAAATTCCTGGCTTGGTAAGACCATTTTTAATAGGAGAGCCCGTTTCCTTTTAAATTGGGCCTCATAGACACATAAGTAAAAGCTGGACTACTACGCAGCTGATCCAACCATATACTTTGAAACGGGATCCATTTTGCGCTGCACTGAAGATGGTCAAAAGATTACCTCCTCTTTTCTATCTATTTCATGATGTTCAACACAGGCGCTACGTTGGAGATGGTTTAACGTAATTTTCTCAATTTTTAGAATTAACTAGGATATAAAGCCGCGCAACGCGCGGTACGAAATTTTTTCAAAAATTGTGTATATGTTATTATTATATATCGAGATTAATTATATGATAGTTGATACGATAAATTAAAAATCGTGCGTTATATGTTACAAAAATTTTAATTTGTGTTATCTGTTTCATAGAATCCTTTTTTAACACTTGTGGATGTTTATGAGGTGTTAGAATGAGAGACGCAAAATTTATTAATTTTTTGGCTTTTAAATTATCGATAAATTCGATGTTGAAAAGAAGTTAATAAAACATTATTGTCTTCATCCTTTTTGAGCGAGTAAATTTCTCTTTTTCTTCATTTTGTTACTTACTCTCTTAGTGCAATTTTAATAATTTTTCACAAAAATTTATGTAAATTAATTTATATGAGTCATCATTACTGGGAAGAATACTCTCACTATATATCTAAAAGTTTAATAATCTAAAAAGTCATAAACATAAAAAATAACAATTTCAACAGGAGCATCATCCTTACTATAAAAAAATATATTAAATATATTTAAATAACGTTCTTAAAAGCCGACACCCTCAGGTAATATACATGCTTAGTATTAGTCTAGAATAAGAATGTATTTAATTAAAATATTAATTTATTCACATACAATATAATAAAACAAATAGCATATAACTTTTTCATTGATTTAACCTGTAGAAAAAAGAGTCAGGTTAGGTTAAATTTAATAGGGTTAGTCAAATGTATTTTTCACTTGTAAAAATAAAAATATGTTGATATTACTTTTAATCAAATTCGATGATGTAAACCGAAAATCTATATACTTTTATAAGTTATCACAGCTCATTCCCGAATATTGACAAAAGATTTCTCAAAAAATTAATATATAGTTGTCCGAAAGTAAATTGCATTGATCTTGAATAGTTAATTGAAAATAACACAATATAAATAATTATACGTCGTCAGTTTACCTAAAAATAATTTTTATATATAGATATAGATAGATAGCCAACTTATAAATTTTTATTTTAAGCACTAACAATTGTAAACATAAAATTTTATTATTTTAACAAAATTGATGGTTTACGTGTGAATTATCTTGAAAAAAATTTGATTCATAATAGTTTATATGAACTATTATTATATGTTGGAGAATACTCTTATTATAA
>PHNY01037374.1:43823-63688 GCA_003724115.2 Anethum foeniculum | reverse complement strand
TCAAAGAGAACTGTGACACAATATAGCTTTAAGGAGATATAGTACTATATTTAATAGTGTAATAGCATGCATGAGAATTCAATTTTCATTAGCATTGTTCAGTTCAAAAGTTTGGCAGTTACTTGTGCACATGTACTACTCAAAAGCATGAAAGCGAAGGTTCTTACGAATATTAACTAAAACATTAAAATTTAAACTTGATTTATTATATGTAACCCTTGTTAATTTTTTAGTATTTTTATGAANGTGACATAGTTTTTATGATTAGTGTAATTATTAATTAATCACTTTTAGTAAAGAATGATCCTGGTATTTAGCTTCTAATATGCTACATAGTTTATAGTTTTTGACTTTATGTGTGAGTGGAATTGTATTTTGTATTCCCACCTCTAATATGATCAATGCTGCATGTTAACAAATTATAGGGGGTTGTGCATGGTCTATGCACTCCAGGTGCATTAATTTATGAATATTTAGATTTTAATTTAATAAGTTAAATTATATATAAAAAAAGAAATATTTTTCTTTAGTTTATAGATCAAGTATATAACTTTTGTGAGCATGTCGGGTATTTAATTTGGAACACAGTTATTGAACAAGAATTTTATTTTAAATAATGTATCTTGATATTAAAAAGTGACAAATTTATTTGTGTGAGCAATTTAATATAATTCATATGCATGTTGATATGGTATGTGTCCGTTTATTTTACTTCGATACTTTTTATGAATTAAATAATTTAGGTGCACTGTTGTATTTGATTATAACTAATATTTTTAATGAACTTATCTAATCATGTTGACTTGCGTTACATCTCCTACCAAAACTCATAGTGGTAAACTCGGTTTTTCTTTAGATTCGAGTAATGAAATATAGTTGCAGTCTCTTAGGAAGCTGTTTGGTTATTTGTGGATTAGTTTTATAACTACAAATCAGGTACGAATGTCTTATTCTTTTCTACCTTCATTTTAAGTATTAAATATCTTTTAAATATATTGTTGCTTTAGTTTTACAATTGGCACCCTTTTGTACTTTCTACATTTTCTCTCTCGAATTCTTTACTCATTTTATCTTTATAATAAATTTATTCTTTACTCGTTATATTTATTATCGAGTCAATTTTATAAAGTTGTGATCCTTGTAATCAGATTGTACTTTTGTACACAATCATATATTCGTTTCGTATGATCAGTTTATAAATTGTTATTGTCAGCTCTTATACCTTGTTCAGCTTCGCAATTATATTGCAATATTACTTTGTTCTGTTATGTTATTTAAAAGGAGTTTGACAATATTTGTAACCTATTTTTGGGCTCTTAGACCGATCTGTGTGGGTTAATCACAGACAATGTTCACATGGAGTTCGGAGTGAAGGTGAACTAGGCACTTACTCGTATCGGTGCTATGAGTATACGAGCACATCTCTGGGGTATGAGATTGTGTATTGATCATGATCGTTATTGTGTGTTTTCTTCTTCTGAATTACAGAAGAAGGATTCTCTGTATTGTAGGAATGCTTTGTGCATTTCATGTATTTCTTCTCGTGGATTACCGGGGAAGAAACGTCTGGACTGTGTTCGCTTTGTGATCCGGACTTAGCGAACACAGGTTATATAAGAGACCCTTATTGTACCCACCTTACTTGATATTCGGCCCTATTTTCAGTTTCAATTTCGCTCTACTATTTTAAATTAAAATGCTTATCATTGTACCAATTCGTTTAATATTTTAGTTATTTTAAAATTGTTCGTTACCTCTATATCACTCTCATTCATAAACTTTGTGTTAGTAAGAGATAGTTTAACCTATGTTTTAATTTTAGACTTTATAAATTTATATTCGTACTGGGCATTTGGCTCACTCATATTTCCTTCTTTCTGCAGATAATCAGAGGTTTAAAAGCGGGGATTTCGAGGAGAGCAACCATAGAGCAGAATTCTTAGAAATATTTCTAATATGTCATTCGTAAATAATAGATGTTTATATTTAAATTTTATAACATTATCAAGAATTAATAATTCGGAAATTTCGGGTTGTTACATATAAACTCTAAATTGATTTGTATTAATTAATTTAAAGGTGCTACAACCTTAGAATTCAAGAAAATAAATTCTATGCTATGTCTCAGATTTACTAAAAGAGAAAGAGTATTACAAGAATATGCAATGTAAAAGATTGTCTCACACTCTTTGTTTTTGTTAGTTGGCTAAAATGAAAGATAGTGATTGCTTTATAAGACAACAATATACTATGTTATAGAGTTTCCTAAAATGACCCTAATAGAATGCACAACGGATTGTGCTTTGCCACCTTCTGTCAACTCTACAACCTGGACCACATGAATCTTTCCATCGACAACTTTGTCCAGTTCATTCTATCCTTTCATCTTTGAGTAGGCTCTAAGTTTGGTGTTGCAGGCTTGCCACCTGTTTTTCTAAAAAACAATATCTCTGAATATTATGGCGATTTAATTTGTTTGTCTCCATGATCTGTGTGAGATATCATTACTGAATGTACCTTGTCTTTTATTACTATCCCATTTGAATTATTCATATCGAGAACTCCAGCACTGATGCTATTTCGTAGTCTCCCTTCTCGAATTGCCACAACAGATTTTCATTACGATCACTGAGAACTTGCTTATTAATTTGACACCTCAACCTTTGAAAGATAAGAGATATCTCGGTAGCATATATCTTATCGATATGTGAGACCTCATTACTCATTTTGGTCATTGAGGTAACTTGAACAAGCAAAGATCTCGGTAAGCCTTGTGACATATTGATTGGAGTGACATTGCGCCTTATTTTAACATCTCGATCAGTAGTAGAGTTTGCAACACGCTTGTACATTGCGGTTCCGTAGAACATATCAGTAGTGCCTTGTACATCTCAACTTGTTTATCACTTGTCTTCTCGACAAAAACTTCTTGATAGGCAAATTTGCACATCTCTTCTCGAGG
This sequence comes from Anethum foeniculum, assembly GCA_003724115.2. Classification (NCBI taxonomy): domain Eukaryota; kingdom Viridiplantae; phylum Streptophyta; class Magnoliopsida; order Apiales; family Apiaceae; genus Anethum; species Anethum foeniculum. The sequence goes on along the minus strand of PHNY01037374.1, from coordinate 60,726 downwards.
TGACTTCTCTGTAAGTACTTGTAGCAACGTGATGTATCTGTGACTTATTGACTCAACACTTTTTGAAAGAAAAATACTCCAGTACAATCTTTTTGAAAGACTTCATTCCTCGTTGCACTATATACTTGAACCGGAAACAAATCATGAAACTTATGATATCAATGTGAAAAGACTTGTTATTATATTTGACATTTCTTACTTAACAAAAACACCTCATTTTTTTAAAAAAAAATTCTAGGATAAATTTATTTAATAAAATAAAATAATCATTTAAAATTCAATAAAATTATGTAGATCGATATTTGCGTTTACACAAAATCGAGTCTAATTACGGAAATAAAAACCCGATTGATTGATAAACGCCCTCGTCTTCTCCTTTATATAAATGTATTGATTGATTGATGATTGATAATTGATTATTGATTGTTTTCTTACTCAACAAAAACACCTCATATTTTTTAAAGGATAATTTTATTTAATAAAATAAAATAAATAACCACCCTTAAGTTTAAAATTCAATAAAATTATGTAGATTGATATTTGCGTTTGCAAAAAATCGAGTCTAATTATGGAAACAAAAACCCGACCCGTAAAACTCGATGAATTGACACCTAATTTCCAAATCGCAGCTTCTCACTTAAAAAGCAGAAAAAGTGCCAAGTGCGAACAAACAACACTTTGTAATTCACCATTCATAAATCTCAAATCAAAATCTCTGTTGCATCAACTACATCAACTAATTTAACACACGCACGAGATCCAATTCAATTACAATTATATTTTCAGATCCAAGCCTAATTGCAGTGTATGTGTGTGTAAATTCACACAGTGATCGTTTAATTGAAGGCGAGAATGTTGAAATTGAAGGCCTTTCGTCCGACGAATGAGAAGATCGTGAAGATTCAATTGCATCCAACTCATCCCTGGCTTGTTACTGCTGATGCATGTGATCATGTTTCCGTTTGGAATTGGGAGCATCGTCAGGTCCAAATTTCACTTTTCGAGTTTCGTAAATATGTGTTTATGTGTGTTTGATTACTGGATGTAGTTGAATTTTGTTTGGATTTTCGATGTTTTTAGGTGATTTATTGTTTTCGTGTGCATATTACTAATGATTAGTGGTGAGATAGTTGGATTTGTTTATTACGAGCTATGTATACCTTGATGAATCGATATATGTTGATTGAATGATGTAATTCGTCTGTCGTAGTATAGTAGATGTAATGTATTTACCTCGATTAACTTATAATGTGGACGAATTAATGAATTTCTTGGATCCTGAGGCTATGTATTAGTAGAGGTTGTACTGTAGTCGGATGTAGTTGAGAGGAGTGAATTGGCTGGGAACTTTAATGTAGTTGATATTTGTTTTTGGTTTCTATAGGTATTACTTATTAGATGGTTTTTTGTTAAGTTTGTTTGCGTGTGTTTGCTTATAAGAGCAAAGAGATAGTTGGATGTATGTTTGCATTGATTGCGATTGTGATTGCAAGTATTGAAGTGCTTAAATGAGAAAACTTAAAATTTTTGACTTTGGTGGCAAGTCAGCAAATAAATCTGGTGAGATAGTTGGATGTGCGTGCTTATCTGTTAAAAGGGATGAAATAGAAAAAAACTTGGATGTGTTTGAAAGGCTTATTACTTGTTTTGTATTTTTATCAGGTGATATATGAGCTTAAAGCTGGTGGAGTTGATGAAAGGCGCTTGGTTGGGGCTAAGTTGGAGAAACTTGCAGAGGGAGATACAGGTACTGATTTGGTTACTAACTATAGTTTTGCGCAAACAAGTAATGGTATCTAGAGTTGGCAGTTGATTAGTGACCTAGTATATATTTTTAGTACAACTGTTTATTAAGGGTATAAGATTCAGCAAGTTGTTCTATGATCAAGTATCCACATGCTGTATCGGAAGTAGTGGTTTTGTGTATGTTTTCAGTGATCTTGACCATAAGATGGTTAAAAAGTAAATGAAATTAAGAAGAAAGAAATATATAATTACAAGGCTATTTGCAATTATCTGTCAATAACAATTTTTGTAATGCGGAAAAAAGTATTTATATATCTATAGTGGATATTTTGAGGAATGCTTTCTTTTTAATAAGTAAACTAATCTGATATATTTCTTCAATGGTAGAATCTAGAGGAAAACCTACAGAAGCCATACGGGGAGGGAGGTATTGGACCTCTTTATTTGTCATTTTTATATCTTTCTTAGCCTTATTACATTTGGATGAAACCTGAAACTCCGAATGGGGGATATGTCCTAAGTGTTAAGCAGGTTAGCTTTTATGATGACGATGTGCATTTTTGGCAACTTTCTCGTAATCGGTCTGCTGCTGCGGAGGCTCCAACAGCAGTGACCAATGTCACATCAGCATTTAGTTCTCCTGCTCCATCAACAAAAGGAAGACATTTTGTTGTCATCTGCTGTGAAAGTAAAGCCATATTTCTAGACTTGGTGACTATGCGTGGCAGGGATGTACCTAAGCAGGACCTTGACAACAAATCACTTCTTTGGCAAGTCTTCTCTATATTCATCCTCTCTTCTGTTTGTTACTGGAAATGGAAATGATCTTACTGCATTATACTTCTATCTTCACTTACTAGATGTCTGAACATGAAGCCTTGTGTATAACAAATATGAATTGAATGATTAAACTAATATGGTTACTATTGAATTTTGTAAATTCCGGTCCACTATTTCTTGCATAATCATGGTTACTGTGACACATACAGAGTACCAACTGTACACGTAGTGATTATGTTGGAAACATCATATAGTTAATTATATATATTTGTCGTTTCTACTTTCTAGCTGGGGATCAACTTTGGAAAATTGATTTGTTAAAATAGAGAAGTTACAATAATTAGGCTAGTCGCCTCAAGTAGATTACTATAGCAGCAAAAAAAGATGGAGAAAGAGAAACATTGTGAGAAAGTACTTATGAATCTTGAACATCTAACAAGGCTGCAGCTTGCCTTTTACATTCTATGGTTCTATTTAATTATTTTAATTTATAATTTTTACCTAATAACTTTGGAAATAAATATTAAGAATATACAGTTACAAGGCTGCAGACTCTTTTTTTCTAAAAACTATATATAAATTCATCTGAGGTTAAGGACTTTGGTTGGTCATTTTATCAAATAAACATTGAAAATATCAAATTGAAATATTTTTAGAGCATCTAGCTCAAAATCCAATTAAAATTAGTAGTGAAACCCAAGTTCATGCTGCAAGTATCAAGGCTGTAGTGAACGATGTTGTAGCCCCAGATTCTTTTCTAAATAAAATTAGAATCTGCAACAAGTTGAAAAAAGAAAGATATTTTGTCTTGAGAATGTGAGAAATACTAAGGACATATTATCATCTCACTCATGTGTGCTTTAGTGCATCTGTAACACTTTTCTTCCACTTGCAGTATGGAATTTCTTTCCAGGTCTGTTATTGGTGATGGTCCTCTGGTAGCTTTTGGGGGTTCAGATGGTGTAATTAGAGTTCTCTCAATGATAACATGGAAGGTTTGCAATTTCCTTTTAAGTAGTGATAAGTTGGATAAACTTTTGGCTATCTATGTATTGTGCCTCAATGTTTGTTTTTTTGCAGCTTGCTAGAAGATACACAGGAGGTCATAAAAAATCAATATCTTGTTTAATGACCTTTATGGCTTCCACTGGAGAGGTAGTTTTAGTTTCCTTTAGTTGAAATTATTTTTAATAATTTTAAATAGCTAGGAATTGGACAGATTACATCCAAAGATCCATTGTATAACTCAGTTTGTTGGGAGTCAAACAGTTTTCTTTCTATGCTTAGCATTGATTGTCATTATTAGCTGCCACTGGCCAAAGAGTCTATGTAAATACTTAATTTCGTGGACCCTTGTTCAGTTTAGGAGTCCAGTGTATGTGCTCTGAAGTAGGCATTGATTAAAGTTACTCCTACTTTACTACTTCTAACTGTTCATATATGATAAATCCCTTTAAAAGAATAGGATGCTCTTGTTAGAAGAAGTCATTGCCATAGTCTTACGGTTGTAAATTCCAGGGATTTGGTTGTACAATTGAAGCGTAATTGACGGCTGTAATCCCCAGGGAAACTCCTGCAGAAGCAAGTTCTAAATATCTTCTATTTATGATCCTTATGTTTAAGCTGACAGCCGATTGGGTACACTTTATAGTTCCTATAGATGAAACCTAGGGACAGTACTGTTTGGCTGCATTCCGCCAATTTGAGAAGGGGTGGGAAAGCTTGATTTTTATTTTTTTGGAGTTTCCTAAATAAAAAGTCTGTCTTTGCCTCTGAACAAATATCAATTTGTCAGTGTTTTCCTTTATCACCTTGGCAGCAATATGTTTCATTGTAAATATGTCAACTTAGATATTCAATTTTTTTCCCCCTTCATTCGAAGACTGTCCTTTGTGTTATGGTTTAACCCTTTTTCTGTATTTTGTATAGGCACTTTTGGTTTCTGGAGGTAGTGATGGTTTACTCGTGCTTTGGAATGCTGACCATGGCCAAGACTCACGAGAACTTGTGCCAAAGCTGAGTCTTAAGGTAGCTATGTGTTTATTTTCTCATTAGTTTAACCTCTTCATGTAATGAAACATGTGAAGTAATGTTTGTTTCTCACTATTGTATGCTATAGTATACAGAAAAATATAGTCAATGCTATTTTCATCAATAAACAGTATATATACAAGTTGTGAATATTCATATACATCAAAACATGTGAGCAGTATCTGCAAGGCGTAGCCTAGCGAATTCCACTCCCTCTTGGTAATAAGAGGTCAAGGGTTTATGCCTCGATGGAGAAATGTGTGTGCGAGTATTTAAATTTCTGTAATTGACCTTTACTCCAAAAAACATATGAGCAGAGAATCAACTTATATATCTTGTACATTTACAAGTGAAAGTGTTACTAATACATGCAATAAGTAGTAAAATCATTATACATTTATTAGTTCTCTGCATCCTTTGCATTGTGAAACTATCATTCCGTTCCCACTCTGGAAGTCTCTATATTCTTTTTAGATTTTGAAATAAGTCAAATGAAAACCTTATAATTTGAAATTTAATAATTTAAACTTGTGTTTATGTTAATTTGTATAGAATTTAATTTTAACTTTTATTTACACATATTGTCATAAACCTACTTGAGCTAAATAAAAAACCAACTATACATCCAGTGAGATGAGACTGTAGAATTTTTCCATTTTATATTTGGTTGTGTATATTTTCTATAATTTTATTAGCTGATGATTATGTGAAAGCATAATGTGGAATCTTATTTGTAAGGCACATGATGGCGGGGTCGTAGCTATTGAGCTATCTAGGGTGATGGGAGGTGCACCTCAGCTTATTACAATAGGTGCTGATAAGACTCTAGCAATCTGGGACACATTATCTTTCAAGGTAGCTGATCCCTCTCTATGCAATTTATTTTTAACTTCTTCATGTAGAGTAGAAAAGCTGTACCTTTTCTTTCATTTGCTCCCTCCCCCCTCTCTCTTCTAAAATAGATGTTTAAATTATTATTGATCTCTTTCCAGGAACTGCGACGTATTAAACCTGTACCAAAAATGTCGTGCCACAGTGTGGCATCATGGTGTCACCCTCGAGCACCCAATCTTGATATATTAACTTGTGTCAAGGATTCCCACATATGGTATGCTTATTATTCCTTCTAGTAGCAAGTGGATTTAATTCAAAACAATTATATCTTTTATTGATTAAGATGAATTTGGATGGAATCTATAATCTTTTTGTTTTTGGTGGTGGTCCATCTCAAAGAAGTAAATACTTCTTCCCAGAGAAGGTCCACTTAGAAATAGTGAATATAAAGGATGTTTTATTTTTTATATCTAGGGGTAATGCTAACAAGTAATAAGATTAAATTTTCGGACTTTTTCTTCTGTAAATGGACTAGTTTGGTGAAGAATAGAAAGTTTGTGAGAAAGCGTAACTTTTGTTTTATATGAAAAGCCTGCCTTGCAATTTACATGATAATTTTCTTTTGATGTCTACACAGGGCTATTGAGCACCCTACGTATTCGGCTCTAACAAGGCCATTATGTGAGCTTTCCTCGTTAATTCCTCCACTAGCACTCGGATCTCACAAGAAACTGAGAGTATGTACATTGCGTCATTATTTTGTACTTGTTATATTTAGATGACTAGTTTTCTTTCTTAAAATTTTATGTTCAGCTCAGAAACTCTGATATTTAGCTTAGTTTGGCTTTTTATGATTGGAAAGGATGGTTGTGGTCGATAATAATTTCATATATTATCTTGTATATTGCATGAGTGTGACACTTGAGTTTTGATTAACTAATAAGCTTATGAAGTGGTACCTGTTACTGCTCTGACAAGTTGTATGAGTAGAAATTTAGCATTTACGTGTCAAATAATGGTTGCCACGACTCCTGAATAATGTCTAAATAGACCGATATGGATGCTTCAATACGTATACTTCGCCCTCAGGATTACCTGTTGAGATCGAGAGTTTTAAATCTGTAAGTTCAAATATAGTACAAACTTTTGTATAGCCTCGAGAAGAGTCAGTGACGGGGAACAAAAGTGAACATAAAGGAGTATTATTATACATGGTACCTACTTCAAATATATTTTTTGGTGTTGAGGAAAATAGTGTATATATCTATATATGTTTTATATATTGGGCTAGGAGTTTATTAAATAATTAGGTTACTTAAAAGCTGAATTGTTTTCGGGCTCCAGTCCATTAGGTTGTGTGTTCAGAATAAATCAAAATGATTTGGATAATTTATTTTTTTTTAATTTTTTTCTAAATTATTAGTGAGTGGTTCGGTGGATAAGTAGAATTAGATGATTACGATAAGTAAGCAAATAGGGATAGATAGTTATTAGAAGTCATTATCACATCCAGGAACTACGTTATCAGTTTTCAGTTTAAAAGGCTGGTTTATGTATTCATAACATCTAACCTAGAGTAGTATAATCATTCTTCATGCATGTAACGTTTTATTTTCTTTTATGTTTTTAACAAAAATTGCAACGTTATGTTATTAGGGTTTCTATTCCATATACAAGTCATGTAATCCCCATATTATTCCTGTCCTGCATTAGTCATTATTATTAAATTTGCAATGTTTTGATAAATCTTACGTAGTGAGAGGATCTTCGAGCACCTAGTCTTTATTGGTGGGCACTCTGACCTCTAAATGATTTAAACTTTATTTTTTATTTGTGAGATGCATGAATGCTAAACATTAGAATCACGATAGTTTCTAGGCTTTTAGGAAATCATGAGGAGACAATTTAAATATCCCATTTTTAAAAAATTTTATGCTCTATATCAAGCCTGATTAAAAGAGGGAAATAAAATGGAATTACTTAGCAATAGCCTTTGGAAGTTGCAGTGAAAATTTGTTCAAGTTCTCTATATTCCCTTGAGCTCTATCTTTCTCATTCAACTGTAAATGATATAATCGATGAAATCACTTGTAGGTTTATTCTATGGCCGCACATCCATTACAGCCACACCTTGTTGCTGCTGGGACCAATATCGGTGTGATCATCAGTGAGTTTGATGCTAGATCTCTTCCATCTGTAGCATCTTTACCAACACCACCAGAAAGTCGAGAACATTCGGCTGTCTATGTTATTGAAAGAGAATTAAAGCTGCTAAACTTTTCGTTGTCCAACACGGCAAATCCTGCTCTTGGGAGTAACGGGTCCTTGACAGAAAATGGAAGACCGCGAGGAGATTCGTCTGAACCACTTCAAGTCAAGCAGATAAAAAAGCACATTAGCACTCCTGTTCCACATGACTCATATGCAGTTCTTTCTGTGAGCAGTTCGGGGAAGTAAGTAATTTTTAATATTTGAGTATATCATTTGACTGTGCAGCATTAGACAGTAGAACTAGAATTACTAAACATTATCTGTTAATCCTGTTTTAGATATTTGTAAACTAGCGTTTTTTTATTGACACGGTCAATTACAGAAATTTAAATACTCATGCACACATGCATCAACTGGGCTCGAACCCTCCACATCTTATTACTAAGACCAAGAGGAGAGTGGAACCACTAGGTTAAGGTTTGCAGTTAATCTAGTGGTTGTTTCCAATTTATGGCTGTTGAAGAACTTGTAAAAGGACCTTAATATTGTTATCATGAAATGAATGATATAATTTGTTCCCTTTCTTGGTACTAGACTAATACTATATATGGGTATAAAAGAGCCATCTCAGTGACTGACTTTCTTTTCTATTGTTACTTGGTTGCAGGTATCTTGCAGTTGTTTGGCCTGACATTCCTTATTTCTCAATTTACAAGGTCAGTGATTGGTCCATAGTAGATTCAGGTAGTGCGAGGCTCTTGGCTTGGGATACTTGTCGAGATAGATTTGCTCTTTTGGAGTCTGCTGCACCTCCTCGAATCCCCTTGATTCCAAAAGGGGGATCAAGAAAAGCCAAGGAAGCTGCTGCAGTTGCTGCGCAAGCTGCAGCTGCTGCAGCTTCTGCTGCTGCTTCTGCTAGTGTGCAAGTTCGTATCCTGTTAGATGATGGGACATCAAATATATTAATGAGGTCTATTGGCGGCCACAGTGAACCGGTATCCCTTCTGTTTTCCTTGACTGATTTCTGCTTCACTCTGCTGAAATCAAAGAAATCATCTATATGTTTTTTTGTATTTACCTTTAAGGCTACAAATGAGATTGACGTGCTTGCATGTATGTAATAGGAATTTTGACACTGTTAGACCTTATTTGGAATGGCTCACATGTTAAAGGCCTTAAAATTCAGGCTTAATTAGTGATATGCTTTCTCATCTTAGTATGAGTGGGTAGATTGCCTTGGACTTTCTAGAAGATGACCAACAAAAACGATTTATTATTAGAGTTGGAACAATAGTTCAGTTGGGACTATATGGGTTAAGTTAAATGTTATTCTATGCTTTGAATAGGTTTGCATCGTAGACCATGCTGCAGAATATGGTAATAGAATTAATGAGGTTCCTGTTCAAGTACCTTTCCTCAAATAATGATTGCGTCCAATGGACGTGTAGATTCTGAAACAAGACTGCCTTTTTGTAGGTGCACAATTACATTTCAGTTGTACTGGAACTCTATTGCCTTATGTCCGAGTAGTAAATTCACTCCTTGCTGCCATTGTGTTTTCTTATCTAGAAAATGATAGCTAAAGTAACTTAATAATTAAATCTGAACACAAGTGACCGGCTGCCCCATATAAAGGTTGAGGGCTTGAAACTTGTATGGGTGTGTTATGTTTCAAGTTAAGGGTCTCTCTCAGACCCAGTTTTCTCAACAGGATAGTGTGATCTCATTCAATCTAAATTAGAATTAGGTTTATTTATGGCTTGTATATTTAGTTGTAACACTTCCGTCATATGTAAGTAAGATTATACCTTTTTGACTCACATTGAATCACTCGAAATTTGTCGCGCAGAATATGCGAACATTGATTTTTTTCTGAATTTCAAATAGGAATGTCAACTCGAGGCATGTACTTATTAATTTGCTACTCCCTAGTAACTCATTGATATTGTAGTCATACTGTAGAACTTCCTTTAGACAAACGCTGTACTTCATCACTATATAGTTATTAACAGCTCGGTCACTGCTTCCACTTTGATTTTATACTCAGCTCTCAAGAAATTTGTATGCTTATGTTTGCTGATTGGTCCAGGGGATCTACCTTTTATTGTCTATGAGGGTCCAATAATATGCCTGACCACTTCTGTATGGTCTTTTAAATCCATAAATATGTTTCTAGGTTATTGGTTTGCACGGGGGAGCATTACTTGGTATTGCATACCGGACATCGCGAAGAGTCAGCCCCGTTGCTGCTACTGCTATTTCAACATTCCAGTCTATGCCCTTATCTGGCTTTGGTAGCAGCGGGCTTTCCTCGTTCACCACGGTTGATGGCTATTCTTCTCATAATTCTTCAGCTGAAGCTGCACCTCAGAACTTCCAGTTATACAGGTAGGAACGAACGCTAAATTAACTCTTTTATCACTTGTCTTGTGCATTAAGCAATCTCTTATTTATCCATTCAGAAGTTTTGTAGCATAAAGTATTGAGCTAATATGAACTCTTATATTTTCTTACAAAAATTCTCTCTGTCTGATTGTAGAGGAACCCAACCAAGTCCTTAGATATCTGGACTTCTTCTTAGAGCAAGTCCAACGCTAGATGTAAAATGGCTATAGCCATTGCTATAATATGCCAAAAAAGTATTTTTTGGTGCTAAAATAGCATTTGCACTCCAATGCTCGTTGCATTTTACAACCAAATACTTCCATAATTACCTCACACTTTATCCAACTCATTCACTATAATTTAAAGTGGACCTCCTTGCACTCTATTATTAGTTATTTGATGATGTGGCAAGGATGGCCATAGCCATCTTTGGTCCTAAATATAGGACCAAGTATCCATTTATGCATTTATCCATCCATGTATAGCTATGCATTGGAGTTGAGTTTTATGTTTTTGGTCCTATATTATAGCTATAAGACTATATATAGCTATACATTGGACTTGCTCTTAGTTAGATTGATTTAACCTGCGTGAGTCTTGAGCACCAAATATATTTCTTGTATATCTTTGATTACATGTGAACTCAATTTTAAATGTTATATTATTTACGCTGATAATCGGCGCTGGTGTCATTTTTCTAAGTCCCAGCCCAGTCTGCGCAAAATTATTAAAATTGCATTTAGTAGATTGGATGTTAAGCAAATTCACGCTGAGATTTTTTAAGAAGTGGTTAAATTTGCAGTTGGGAAAACTTTCAACCTGTCGGTGGTCTTCTTCCTCAACCTGAATGGACAGCATGGGACCAAACGGTTGAGTATTGTGCCTTTGCCTATCAGCAATACATTGTCATTTCTTCCTTGCGCCCTCAATATAGGTACTTGGGAGATGTTGCAATTCCATTTGCTACAGGGGCTGTTTGGCAACGGAGACAGCTGTTTGTGGCTACACCAACTACGATAGAGTAAGTAGTATTTAAAAAGATCTTACTCATGTATTACAATATATTCTTTAGCTTTTCTATGTGAATATCCTGTAAATGAGGCGAGTCGTTTGTGAGCAGCTTGGTGTCGGTTTGACTAAATCTTGTTGGTTTTTCAAACTTCTGCTCAAATTTAAATGAGCGGAGCTGAAAGCTCGATACTTGTATGAGCTCAAAGTTCGGCTCGTGAAGCATTTTGAAGTGTGTACTGCTAGACTAGGAGATACCATTGTTCACTAATTTGGATGCACAAATTCGGCATTTCATCTATGGGTGCATAAATATAATAGCTTCTTCTATACTGTTAAGATGAAAAGAAGAATATCCTATGCATGTTTTAATTGGAATATAGATGTCTAGATAATATCAATACTATCAAAAATTAATGCTATTAACAGTGGCAAGTACATGTTGAAGTAGTGAGCCACAGACTAAAGACCAATAAAACTACTTAAGATCATAGGATAATTAAGACAGACATTAGTGGTATTGGAGGGAATGATTTTAAAAAAGCAGCAACAGTACATAACCAACTTTTGTACAAATGAAAGTAAAAGATATTTCCATGTCCATTAGGAAACAACCACAACAGTGTAATTTTACTATCCTCCTTTTTGTTTTACTTTTTGATGTCTGCCTATGTTACTAGGACTCTTCATTTTATCTTGGAGTACCCGTGTAACACACTTGACACTCGGACATGGACACTCAGACTCGGACACTTATTTTAAGCCAAAAACATGTACATTTTTTAAAATGTTGCCGAGCCTGACACTACACGTATCTATGTCGGACACTTATAGCAGAGTCCGAGTAACAAACTGCTAAGCACTGTCCTTGAATAGCTTTTTTCCGTGTAGATTGATTTTTAAGGCCTGACTTGGGTAGACTCACAAATAAACAATTAAAAAAACAGATGAAGGATCAAGAATAGTAATGAAAGTCTTCCTAAGCAAAAACTGAAGCGATCTCAAGTTGACATATCAGATATAGGATGAAGTGCACTGCTATGAGCCATATTTTAGCTTCACCTAAAAGAAGACACTCTGTGTATACAATTTAGAGGTAATTTTTAAACCGCTACATATGCAACTGCAGCACTGCTGTCTAAACCAAATGGATTGTAGTACTGCCTCTTGCTAATTGTGTCCCATGCTAAGAATAATAAGTTACAGTCACTTATCTGGCATACAAAAGATAATAGTGTACAGTTTCTAAACTGTATGCTCAATTCCTAGACAGCAGAAAGAAGTTTTACAACCTCAATTTTCTCAAGCACAAGTTTGTCTCATTTAACAAATGGACAGTTAACATTACCTTCCTCACCAAGATTGCGATGTAGTAGAGTTAATCACTTAATCTTTTAGGAAATTATGTGGATCTTATTAGTTAAATGAAAGAGATAGTTTTTTATGGATGGAGATGTAACTTGTTAGCATTGGTGAGGACTTCAGCATTTGCATATATAGTAACTATATAAAGCTCAATGCTTAGTTATGACCAGTCTTTGCTGAAGAGCTGAAGTTCTTTAGTGTTTATTTTAATCACATGGTTTAGCTATACAGAAGATGGTGGCGCCTTTCTGGATTTTGTTAGTTCGTGGTTAACTACCTTTTATAGTTTGTATCAGAAAGAATAAAACCAAATCCAGAAATCAGATGAATAAATTAAGAATATTATACAAGTATCATTTCTTCACCTATGCTTTTTAAGAAAATATCGCGATAAAATACCTGTTCTATGTGGAAACTTCAGGTGTGTTTTCGTTGATGCTGGTGTTGCTCCTATTGATATAGAAACTAAACGGCGAAAAGAAGAGATGAAACTGAAAGAGGCTCGTTCAAGAGCTGTTGCAGAGCATGGTGAGTTGGCTCTGATTGCGGTAGATGGTCCGCAAACTGCAGCACAGGAGCGGATTTCTTTGAGACCTCCAATGCTACAGGTTAATATATAGCTTGTTAATGTATAATTGCATTTTACAAGTAACGTTCCTAGTTTTTGTCTTATGGCTGTTCTGGCAAATGTAGTGGTATGCAGCGACTTTGCAATTTAAAGCACATGTATTAAATCTAAAATATACCCACAAGTCCGTACCATATGGAGTAATAAATAGTTCTGACGTTGGTAAAATTTACCAATCCTTCATCCAATATGTGATCCAGTTTTCTTATGCAGTTAGTTTCTACTTGAGGAAGTTCACATTTTAAATTATAAATTCAGTCAAACCGACATGAGAGTTTTCGTGTAAAGATATGTTCTCTCCAGTATTACTTATTGAAAAAGTAAGGTTCTCCGATTGATTATTACTCTATTCACATTGAGTTACACAGTTAAATGTGATTAGCCCAGCGATCATGGATTTATCAAAACCATTTTTTATTATCTCAGTAAGTGAATTGGAGTTTGTGACTATGGCTAGGCAAGTGAAGTGAGTTAGTACCTGTAGGTCTTTATCTCAATAATTTAATATATATTAGAATTCTCCTAAGCTCGTCTTCTTACTTCGTTGCTCTACTTGAATTTATGTATAGGCCCTTCATTTGTAGGTAGTTCAGAATCTGCTTAATTGTAACTTGTGAAAAGCTAGATCCTGCAGAAGTCTTAAATCAAATATATTTATTTTCGAACTAAATTTGACCTTTTATTGTAACAAAGAAGCTTATATTTTCTATAATTTATTGCAAAGTACTGCTATGTGCAGAGTCAGAAATGTACAAAATATTGTTGCATAAGAGTTGTAGCTTACTCCCTATGATATATTATATTATAAAGATACCCACTTACTCCCTATGATATATTATATTATAAAGATACCCATTCACTAAGTACCATGTGTTCATTTGATTTGTTTTGGGCGTAGTATATTCCTTATAAAAAAAAAATCTTGTCAGGTTGTGCGGTTAGCATCTTTTCAGCATGCTCCATCTATCCCTCCATTCTTAATGTTACCTAAACAATCTAAAGTTGGTAGTGAAAGCTCATCCGTGCCTAAAGATATGGATAGTAGAAAAGTCAATGAAATTGCTGTTGGTGGGGGAGGAGTAGCAGTAGCAGTAACTCGTTTTCCAGGAGAACAAAAACGGCCAGTTGGACCTCTTGTGGTAGTGGGGGTTCGGGATGGTGTTCTTTGGCTTATTGATAGGTAATCTGTCCTTGATTTGTTATCTTATTCATTTTAGTAGTATAAATGAAATTATTTCTGAAATAGGGCTTGGAACTTGCACCTCGATGATTAAGAGTCCTGGAAATTTTATGTGAAATTTTACATTTGCTGCATTCACAGTGATTCTTGGTTAACCTTGAAATCAGAATCACGATGTTCTTAAATATAATTTGAACTCACTTGTAATCGACATAACCACAAAGGCTGCCCTTACCATTTCTTCTGTCTTTCTGTATTTGAATTAGGTTTTAGATGCAACACTTGTATGATAGTGCTACTGTTTTTGTGGGTTGTAGAAGACACTCATTGTTTATAAAATATGGCAAATTCAAACATGGAATTACAAGTCTCCTCTTGGGAAGAAACTAAAAATATTTTTTTCTAGCTTTTTCTTGACATTGATATGTTTAAAGTGATGGGACCTATTGGAAGCCATACTTTTTTATGTAGTAGGAATATTTATAATGCTTTGAAGCCTATTATTTAGTTTATTTTCTAAAAATTATGAAAACCTAATAAATTTAGAGACGTGCATACACCTGTATATAAATTATGTGCCTTGAAGTGAAGATGAGATACAGTATATTGCTAATCCTCCGTCTTGACATTCAAGGTATAGGACCTTGTATTACGCTCTATGCACGGCAAATTTACCCTTGCAATGGTTTCATTTTATAAAGAATTAGAAAGTGATGTTACATTTTTACAGCAAGCGACATATTTCCTGGTTGAAACAAGATAATGTTTTCATACTAAGAGTTTGTAGATGGGTTCCTATTTCGTCTCATATTTCTCATTGAACAAATATTAACGTAGCTTAAAGATTTGCCTATATTACTAATGTATTATTTTCATTTCAAAATAGATACATGTCGACCCATGCAATATCCCTCAGCCATCCTGGAATCCGTTGCCGTTGTCTAGCTGCCTATGGAGATGCT
The DNA here is from genome assembly GCA_003724115.2 of Anethum foeniculum. Taxonomy (NCBI): domain Eukaryota; kingdom Viridiplantae; phylum Streptophyta; class Magnoliopsida; order Apiales; family Apiaceae; genus Anethum; species Anethum foeniculum. Next base: position 45,596 of record PHNY01037374.1, on the reverse strand, counting down.
GTTAGTGCAGTAAAATGGTAAGATTTATCTACTTTCATGGTTTTTAATTGAGTTAATTGTATATTATTTTCGTGTATCTAAAATTACCTTATATGCAGGGCAAGTAGGCTTGGTAGAGAACATCATGATGATTTAGCTCAGTTTATGCTTGGGATGGGTTATGCTACTGAAGCTCTTCATTTGCCTGGGATATCGAAGAGGTTTGATTTGCTTAATGCCAAGTTCTAAGTATACTTGATTCCAATCTGTAAAACAAGGCCTTTGCTATGAGTCGTGCTATGCATTCTAATAGTTTATTGTAGCGCTGAACGTTTATAATATCAATCTCAGTATCCTTCGAATTATTTCTACTAGTACCAGAATCAGGAATTTAATCGACTAAAGTAGAACTATTTGAGCGATATGTTTCATAAATGTTGCATAATTTGATTTTGATGAAATTTTTAATTTATGTTTGCCAGATTGGAATTTGACCTGGCAATGCAGAGCAACGATCTGAAAAGAGCACTCCAGTGTCTTCTAACAATGAGTAACAGCAGGGATATTGGAAATGAAACTGTTGGGCTAAATTTGAACGACATTATGAGCCTGACTGCCAAAAAGGAAGATATTGTGGAGGCAGTCGATGGAGTAGTGAAATTCGCGAAGGAATTTCTTGATCTTATTGATGCTGCTGATGCTACTGCTCAAGGTGAGATTGCTCGTGAAGCTCTCAAGCGTTTAGCTGCAGCTGGTTCAGTGAAGGGAGCTTTACGGGGGCATGAATTAAGGGGATTAGCCTTACGTCTCGCAAATCACGGGGAGTTGACTCGACTTGGGGTATGTCCTGATTTTTTGCTTTTTTTTTTTTTATTTAGAATAAAAAAGTAATTTATGAGTTAGTGCATAGCTCTTAGCCATCTTCCCATCTTTCATGTCTGGTCTGTGTTGTATAACTACATGTATGTGAGCTATATACTCTTCAGTCATTTAGCACACTTTTATGAACATTTTCTAACAATTGTTGTGTATGTGATGTTTCTCCATTTTTTTGTTTGTTTTGCTTAATTATAGTCCAGGAAATCTGCAATAATATAAATAGGTGTTATCTGCAGTATTTGGTGCACATGATGTTTGTAGATAAATTTGTCTAATAGGTTTGTCTGTGCTGATTTGTATGAGTAACTTGATTGGCAATATATCGTGCAGGGATTAGTAAACAATTTGATTGCCGTTGGCGCTGGACGAGAGGCAGCATTTGCAGCTGCACTTTTAGGAGATAATGCATTGATGGAAAAAGCATGGCAGGATACTGGAATGCTTGCCGAAGCTGTATTACATGCCCATGTATGATATACACTTTTTTATTTACAATTTTTTCTGGCGTTTTAGGTAAGTTCTCTGGTCTGACCATCCTAATGTTCTGCAGGCCCATGGGAGACCTTCTTTGAGGAGTCTGGTTCAGGCTTGGAATAAGGTATTGCAGAAGGAGATGGAGCATGGTCCTTCAACCAAGACAGATGCTGCAGCTGCCTTTTTGGCTTCTCTTGAGGAACCCAAACTTACCAGTCTAGCTGATGCCGCAAAGAAGCTTCCCATTGAGATTCTTCCCCCAGGGATGGCATCTCTTTATGCTCCTAATCCTGGTCAGAAGAAGTCTACTGCTGCAATTCAGGGTTCACTACAAGCAGCAAACAAGCCATTATTACTTGAAGGTTCTAATTCGACACAGGCAACTGCTCCTCAGGCTGCGGAATCTGGAACTTCTCCAGCTGCGGAATCAGGTGCTCCTAC
>PHNY01037374.1:12097-39513 GCA_003724115.2 Anethum foeniculum | reverse complement strand
AGACTAAATGAATATTTAGTTCTTAATTCTTAAACAGAATTGCGTTGCATATTGTGATACAGATTTTACTATTCAGTTCCTTTCTGTCATTTACAGATTTTGATTCAGATTATTTATACTGGTTCATACTGGTTCAGTTGTTTTATTTTTACTGTTGCTTATTTTCGAGACTATATACCTGCTGAGCAATTCATTGGCTCATCCTTGTTTTATTGTTCTGATTCTTCAGCTAGACCGGGGCAGGCCCCTTATCCGCCCACTTAAGGAGAGTTTTGGGACCGAGGACTTCAGCAAACTTTTAGGTTTGGTTTGCTTGTTCAGTTAGAAGGTTTTTGGGATCGTTAAAATAGTACAGTAGTGTGTATTGTAATAAAACTTGAAATAGTTTGTAGAACTAACAAGATTTTGGGTTGTAATAATTTGTGGTTTGTAGTAGTGCCCGTGTTCATACTATAACCTGTGATCGATCCATTTGCATGCAGGGGTCATAATTACTATTTTATTCTATTGCACATATTTTATTATTATTTTTAAGTTAGTGACTCCCAAATCTAGACCCCGGATTTGAGGGCGTCACAATTTATATCTTTATAAATAATAAGATAAATATTTGTTGTTGGAGGGATTCGAACCTTGGAGCATCCTTTGAACTTATTTTTATTTTTATAAATAATAATATAAATGTTTGTCGTTGGAAGGATTCGAACCTGGAAGCTTGCCTAGTGCATTAATTTAAAATCTTGATCTAACAGTTCTGATCATCTAATTAAGAAGATCCGACGATTGTGAGAGGGGATAACCAAAATGGAGGTTGAACCAAATTATACCATATTCCGGTTATTATAGATTAGTATATATATATGTGTGTGTGTGTGTCAAAAATTTAAATGCTAATATAAATTTAGTTAATTTTTAGGGGTGTATTTAATTAGGATTTATAGGATTATTTTGGATTTTTAAAATTTTTGGGTACTCGTTTTGGATTCTATACGATCCATCAAAATTTGGTGGTATTAAATAAGGATGAAAAAAGTCTTTTAAAATCTGGAGGTATTCAATTCAGATTTGAAAAAATCCATTAAAATCTGATGGTATTAAATTTGGATTTTAAACAATTCATTCATTAAAATCTGGTGGTATTCAAAAGTCCATGGACTTTTTTTTTATTTGATAAAATGGTAGATTTTATAGAATTTCTTTTGAAATTTTATCAAAATCCATAAGATTTTGGAGAATTAGTCAAAATCTCTACCCAAATCAGCAAGACTCTATGATTTTTAATCAACTCCGTTAAAATCTGCGTAGAAATTAAAATCCGCAACAATCATTTAAAATTCATGGATTAAAATCCATGAATTATTATCAATTCTTCAAAATTCAAATTGAATACACCTTCTTAATTAAACACAATTGAAAATAATATTAATGAAAATATATTAAATACGATAATAATTTAATATATATTGCAATTGAAATATAGTAACATATTTAAATATGTCAAACTACAATTAATAAACATTACTTACATATATACATATTAAAATATATAAATATATTATATTTTATAATATTATATTAGATATATAAGTATTCTTATAAATATGCAATGTACATCAAAATAATTAATAAATTTGATTAATAAAAAAATCATATTTTGACACTTATATTACATAAAGTTAAAAATATTAATATAAAATAAGAATTCTAATACATACATATTAAATATAATATACATATCTATATATGTATTGATATATAAAATTAGGTTTAATTAAGGGAAAATGTATATTGATATAGAAGATAAGATAGATAATATCTAAAAAATTTCCTACCCATCTTATGATTAGAGTGGAGTGTTACATTTTTTAGCTGTATAAAAAATTTCTAAGTATTCTGATTAATTTCTATTATGCATATTATTAGCGGGAACTTGTCCCACCTTCGCCGAAAATATTATCTCTAAATTATATACTTATATATAATTAGAGTAAAGGAGATAATTTGGCGTGGTATGTTTGGTCGTTACAGTCCTACAAATAGTCACAGTCCTTCTAAGAGTTGGAAAACTAAATTAGCTGGTTCACGTTTATAAGGCATATTTAAACCACTGAGAAGATTGTTTATTACTTTGACAAATTAAAAAACTATTGATTTATATTTATGTAAAATGATAATAAATAAATAAAACATGTTATATAATTTGGTCAACATTTAATTTTTAATATTTGGTTATTCATCTATTATTAAATATATTACATTTAAATTCTTGGCGTACATAGTTAAAAATTAAAATAAATTTTATATAAATATAAATACAATAAGAAATTTGTATTAAAATTGAAAAAAAGTCCAATAAAATTAAAAAATATAACATCATCTCTAATAAATAAAAGTTACAATAATATAAATAAAATGATATTATTTTTATATGTGTGTATATTGAAATAGTAATACAACTAAAGAAATAACACAAACTTAACTTTCATAAATAAAAATGTAATCAGAAATTTGTATGAAAATCGATAAAGAATTCTATAAATTGAAACAAATAAAACAATGAATTAGATAAAAACTTATATACAATACAAGTGAAATAATGTACTAAACAATAAATTATATTTATATTAAAAATATACAATAAGAAATTTGTATGGAAATCGATAAAGAATTTTATAAATCATAACAAATAACCCAACTTATATTAAACAAAGGGGAAAAATAAATTAGATAAAAACTTATATAAATAATATACTAAACAATAAATTATATTTATATTAAAAATATGTATATAGATAATTGAAAATCAATATTACTCCGTATTAGATATAAACAAATTAATATATAAAAACATTATTCATATAACAAAAATTTAGAAAAAACTATAAAAGACACTTTAAAAATAAAATTTAAATGAAAAACAAAAAAATCCTATACACATATTAAAGATAGATTCATAAAAACTCCCGTAGGTATAAAGCTAATCATATTAAAGTAAGACAAAGAAAAGTTAGAAAAAGTTGATCAGAGAGTCTCTGTCTCATTGAAAACAAAATGCATACAATATTAATTAAGTTTTAAATTAATCCAACACATACATCTAATATTAAAAATATTATATCTTATAAAAAAATCAATGTGTTTCAGAAGATTGATGTTAAAAATCAATATGATTTAAATATCAACTGGCAGGTTTGTTTCAATGATTTAAATTATAATCCATTTTTAAATCAAGGTTAAAAATGGGTGGTTGTGTTAAGCACAATTTATCCATAGAAAAACATTAGTAGTTAATTATATTCTAATTTGAAATATTCCAAAACGTTAGAGCAACATTTCAACAAATATCTACCACAATATTTAAAATATTAAAAAAAAGTTGAGCCACCAACCCAACCCAACCCAAAAAAAGAGCATCACGTGTAATCTGGTGTATTTAACTTGAAGAAAAAGCCAACGCCGTATAAAAAACCATCTAGAAACCAACTTATTCAAAAAGCCAAAAAGTAAATGCTCACACGCCTATCTATACTTACACCCCAATTCCTAAGCTGTTGGAACTTGTAAACCCCACCTATACATACACAAATGTCTAAACCCTAAAACCTCATCAAAACACACACTAAAACACACAGTAGTGACATTTAGGGTTTCGATTTGGTTGAAACATGCCTACTTTCACATCAATTGCTCTCGAGAGCTTGATCGAACCGAGATTTCGAGATTCGTACAGAGATTCGGCGAAGAAATCGGTGAAATCTGTGAAGGATGATGATGATAAAGAGATTAGAGAGGAGGAGGTGAAGAAGCCGAGTCGGAACAGAGTGAATATCTCGCCGGCGTTGTATATAACGCCGGAGCCGACGCCGATTGTTTACTCGTCGTCGGAATCGTTGTCTCCGTCGCCGTATGTGGCGAATCGGAAAGGACGAGGCGGATTGAGGCGGGGGAGTGAGGTTGTGGTTAGGAAGGAAGAGGAGAGGGTTGAGGAGGAGGTTGTGGTGGAGGAGGATGAGGTGAGGAAGGATGAGGAGATGAGAGAGGTTGTGGAGGAGGAGAGTCAGGAGTTTTTGGATACGAGGTGCGATTCGTTGAGTGTTGGGAGTTCGAGTGATGTCAGGGAGTTGGGGAGTGTCAGTGGATGGAATCCGGTTGAGTTTTATGATGCTGATGATGGTGAGCTTTGAGAATGTTCATTTTTATGTGTGTGTGTGTGTGTTTATATGGCTTACTTTTTGTTGAATTTACATTGTGTTAATTGTTAATTTGTATTTTTTGTTGTTGAAATTACGATGTGTATATTGTTTTGCTTAAGTTTGTGTTGATTGTTATTGGAGATTACGGTGTTTATATTGTGGTTGTGAGTTTGTGACTATTGATAACTGAATGTTTGATTTGTTGTTCATGTTTAAATTTGAAGAAGTGTTTGTGTTATAAGAACTTAATAAATGTTAGGGGGTCATAAGTAGGGAATTTATATTGAATTTGAAGTAGTAAAGTAGTAAAGCGTAGGGGAGGTGGGGATTTGGTTTACTCAGTTTTTGTTGCATTCTGTTAGGACTGGAGTTCAGGGTGCTATTGCTGAATGTGTGGTATGACACGGAACTGTTATCATGTTTTTTATTTTGGTGTGACATCTTGAAGATGATTTTACGTTGACTAGGATATTAATTGGGCCCTAGCTTTAGTAATCTACACACCAGGGTTTAAGTGAGTTTTAGAATATGTAAGGGTTGGTTAGGGTTTGCATTGTTATGATATGTTGAGCTGTTTTCGCTCTAGAATGTTAGGATTACATATAGGATTAGAATAATTAGGCCACAGTTATGTAGTTTTGATAGAATATAAGACCTATTCACTAACAGGTTCATAAGATATTAAGATATGTGGGCACTGCCTTCTTTAATACATGTAACCTAGTCTTTTTGGTCATATTGCACCTTTTTCTCCTTCATTATTTAATGAAGTAACTGGACGTCATATAGCATTCACATACAGAAGGTGCTAAATGCAAATCTTAAGAATGCAACTTCAAATATAAATGAGCAGGGTTAGTTTGTGTCTGGATCTTAGTTCATTTCTTGATCTTACAAGTTTGGATCCAGATATGCAAGAGAATGAGAACTTAGTAATTAATGGACAATGATACATCTTTGTTATTGCTCTTGTATAGTATTTAACTTTGCTTTTACCTTCTATGTTTCTGCTCTGCTTATAAATAATTAAATTTATTTTGCATCAGCTGGCAAAATTAATCTTCAGTTGCTATGAACAAATTATGATGGTTTGTTTATGAATAATTTTGGGATGTGAACTCTGAGACCAAATTCGGCATCCCTGTTTTTTGACAGAATTTCAGTTTATATCTAACATGGTCTATTAATAGACCAATTTTATCATCATTTGTTCTCTTCTACTTGGCCATAACTGCACAGATGATCACTGTAGTTTCAGTCTATCGGCAGCCCTGTTTTTGACAGAATCTCAGTTTATATCTGGATACATGGTCTATTAACAGACCAATTTTATCATCATTTGTTCTCTTCTACCTGGCCATAACTGCACAGATGATCACTGTAGTTTCAGTCTATTTTAATAACTTCCTGTCTGCTACATTATTCTAAATAAGGTATTTTAAAATAATTACCTATCTGAATACACTTTTGAAGTGGAAAAACTTGTTTTATTAGCAGGCTTGTTGTCAGTTTAGCCATTAATGTGAACATTGAAATATGTGCATATCTTTGATTAAACTGAAATGATCTTCTTGATCTTTCATATCAAGACTTTATACGTTGTGCTCCTATTGTTATTGACATTGGTAATATTTTCTTGCAGATTTCTCTCATGATGGGTCTGTGTCAAGTACACTACATTCTTGCCATAGTTTCGAGTCAGAAATGCGTGCCACAAGAATGAGTCTTCTTGATGAGATAGGAAAAAGAAAGATGGCTGAGGATGCTCTTGGTCTGATGTATAGCCAGTGGCAGAGGGTTGCTGATGTTCTTTTGGCTCAGGCAGGACTAAGATTTCCAGCACCTTCTAATAGCATGCAATTCGAGATTGGTCCAATAGAGCAGTTCTGTCAGGAACTTGTTGTAACTAGATTTGTTTCAGAAGCAATAGGTCAGGGCTTAGCACGTGCTGAAACTGAGATTGCTGCAGAGGAAATTTTTAAAGCCAAAGATCAGGAGATTTCTCGATTAAGAGATCGACTGCAATATTATGAAGCTGTTAATCATGAAATGTCCCAGAGGAACCAGGAAGTTATTGGTAAGTACTGGTATATATCTCTTGTTAGCTTAAGTGATTTACAGTATGGCTTGTCTTATTCATATCCAGAAGTGGAGATTTTCAGATAGAAAAAAGTGTATATTAGGGGTGTTGCCCCTTTTTATCACAATTTATAGTAAAATTGTCCTAGATATCATATTCTGGAAAAATGACAAAATGACAAAAATGCATGTTAAAGTCACGTTTACTAAAAACGCAATTTGTTTTTGCTTTTTTAGCTGATTTTCAAAAAAAATAATCCGAAAACTGAAACAAATTATTATCTTGCGTTACTTAAAAAAAAAGTGTGCACCTGTGTTTCTAGACGCAAGCCTATACCTTTTGTTCCCCATTTTCTTAATTTTTTTTTTCAAAATTACAAGCCCATGCCCATTAAAGGAAACAGGCCAGTTAGTATATGAATATTGTATAGAGTTTACATACATATTTTTTTTGTTGCGTTTCTTTGTGATACAAGGGAACATTTTTTTTTTGAAGAGTGTTATTTCTTATTTGGGGCATTTCAACTTCAGATTGCGACTTAAAGGGCCATCTCTTGTATATTAGTGTTACAAAGGTCATTCTAATTAGATAACTTTGTTTCAGATGCTCCTGGTTTTGTAGTACATGATTACTTACTCTGGTGGTCTTATCAAAAAGTGTGGCAATAGATTAGTATTTTTATGCAACTGCCATCACTTTAAAAACCTTTTATGGCCTAAACTATATTTAGCTGGCTGGTGTAGTTTCCATTCACATAATAACATGTGCGAGTCCCAAATTGTGGTGCTTCAGCTTATGTGGTTAAGCATCATGTTAGGCCAGTTAAGTTTACTACATTAATTCTTTAGCTTCGGTTTTTTTACTTTAAAAGTGTATGTATTTGGTCTAACCTAACTGCACAAAAGTTTGTTCATGCATCTGGTTTAAACTTCTGTTACTAAATGTTTCTCAGTCTTGTTTGTTCTCGATTGTCTTAGTTTATTGTTAAAAATGAATTAAATATAACAAAACGTAATGCATGCATGCAAGAGTTGCATTTAGAATATTATAGGGTACCGGTCTACAGCAAACGCATGTACAACATGCTACAGCATACTATACAGTACCGCGGTCTTTTTCCACGGTATTTGTGAAGTAGGGTTTCTGGTGTGAATGTGTGGGGGCCCAATAATTACACGTACTGCGGTCTTTCACAGAATCATTCGCCCTGGACCGTTTGACCACTTGTCATGTATAATCTATCTTGTTTGTGTTGATTTGATTAAGACATTACATAATTCTAAAAGTTACAAAAGAAAGCTACATCTGTTGACAAAAAATAAATTGAATGATTGTGGAAATTATAGTTATCAATCTTCCTGTTTTCATATTATTGAACAGATAAGTGTGTTGTATTTACAGTTTAAAGTTGAATAACCCTTCATCTGATTATTCCAGAGGTAGCACGAAAACAGCGCAAAAAGAAAAAGACCCAGCAGAAGTGGCTATGGGGTGGCCTAGGTCTCTCACTTGCAATTGGAGCTTCAGTGGTTGCTTATTCTTGCCTTCAGCAGACAAGTAATATCGAGCCTTCGCTGACTTCAAGTGATTCTGTAAATGCTGCAGGCACAAGTTCATCAGGATCGGCTTAAAGGGTAGTTGCACTAGTATTATCACGAAAAAGTTTGCTACTTCCGCCTCTTGTTTCGAGAAGCAATAACTATAGAGCAAGCAATAATTTGCCGATCTCACTCTTTTTGTATGCATGAGTTTAATTTGATAGTTTTCAGTACCTGACGTACTTAAATTTAGCAAGGTACATAGCTAGGATGTTACTGTGGTGCAATAATATCACATGAATAGTAATTGCGCTTGAGCCTCACAACGTAGTTTTGAACTTGTAAGATCAACAATGAGCTTTAAGCTGCTGAACTAGTTGAACTATTTTTTTTTTTGGTGGTGACCTTTTTCATCTTCTGAACTTTTAGTAAACATTTTGCTTAGAGTAATTAATATTGCAGCTGATACGGTAATATGCGCCATAATGGGTATGGAAATGGATACAGCCTAATCTGTTTCCAGAGTGGTTGAACTTGAACCTGCAATATATAATATTTGCACATGTAGGCCCTGGCCTGCAGTACATTTTTCCGGGCACCACATTCCCAGTTGGTTATTATGTTGTTGACGCTCTTCGGATTAATTAAAATTTTTGATAATATCATTCGTCCTTGGCAAATAGCAAAATATTGGTTTTTCGTTGCCATTGCTAAGCAACAGGATTTCCATCTGAATGCTTAAACATGTGTAAAGGATATTGATATTTCAGTACACGCCATGTTAAACCGTCCCTAGTTTTGCCAGCAGTGGCAGTGACTACTAATGAAATTTTCTTCCAGAACGGGCATTAAGTGTGAACCAGACAATTTGGAATCTCTTCTGCTCTATTTTTCTTTCTTTTTTTTTTTGCTGAAGCAATTTAGTGTCTTTGAATTTCTCAATGGAAAACCTACCAAACCCTACAACTCAACCGTCTTTATCTGTAATTCTACAAAGAACAACTTTCTTAAACAGTTCTTCCAGCATATTCAAAAGTGACCCGATAAAATCTAAAGTTTGCACGAACGAAATCCTAGGTGTTATCAGATTGTTTACGAGAGAAACAAATTGTCTGTTTTGGAAATCTTATTTGTCAGAAATAAGTTACTTATTTCTGAAAAAAGTACATCAAACAGTACTTTTTTCTGAAATAAGTTACTTATTTCTGATAAGTTTTTGCATATAAGAGATACTAAATCCTACTTAAATATTTAATTCTAAAAATCAACATGTAAATATAAATTTTTTTTCGAAATAAGTCGATAAGTTGATAAGTTGCTTGTTTGCCAAACAGGCACAAAGTGAATTTGCCTTGGGTGTTTCTGTTAAGTTGCCTAGTAAAGTCTTCGAGCAACCTCGACAAACTCCTAAATAAACCACTCCTTCCGTCCGTTCGTTTCTAATATTTCTTTTTTAAATATCTCATTCAATTCTATACATGTCAAAAATTATCAAAAATAGAAAAGTTTTAAAATATAAACATAAATCACACTTAGTTACATATATTATTTTTTTTCACTACATCCACTTAATACATTAAATATTGATACTATTATTTTACCCACTTTTCTTACTTTTCTTTACTTGCACTTTTTTTTAACCCGTATCTAAGTCATTCGTATAGAATTTCAGGAGAAAGAGGAAGTATTATTATATGGACTTATACTTATTTATCATGACCAAATACCAACCATCCCCTCAACTTATCTCTATTGTTTTCTGCACCTAATGGAGGAGTGACCACATATTGGAGGGAAAGTATTATATGTTAATATAAAATTAGTTTTTATATTATGTGCTATACCTCCGTCCCTCTGAGATGTATACAGTTACTGTTTGTACGCATTTCGAGGCTCTTATAAAGGATAGTTCTGTAACTTTTTTCTAAATTTTTTTTCTGAATAAAAGTTTAATGTCTAAACTTTTATTCAGAATTTTTTTTTATTTTTTTAAGTTATGGAACTATGCTTAAAATGAGTTTTAAAAAACGTGCCAAAAAGTAATATATAAAATTCAGGGGGACAGAGGGAGTACTTAGTAAAGAGGAAGATTTTGAAACTACTAAATTTGTAGGGAGGCATAAGAACAGTGTTGGAGTTAATTTTTGTTAATTTTGTTAAAATATGACTTAAAAGAGGAAGATGAGTAGCACTAGGAGGGTTGCTCTTAAGCTGCCTACTATTTCAAAGTGGATACGCTGACGAATCGCATACACGAGTCTGCATGGCTGTATATGGAATTTTTTGAACAAAAAAATCGGCACTCTTGGCCAACTTTTTGGGCACATTATAGCACCCATGTGACGGGAGAAATAAATATTAGCAGGCGTACGACCATAGAAACCAACCATATTTAGGGCTCGTTTGAATTTCTTAAAATAAACAACTTATGACTTAAAGCTGAAAAGTGACGTATAAGTGATAAGTAAATTAATACTTAAAAGTTATTTAGGCGTTTGGATAATTTTATTTATAAGAAGTTGGTGATGTGTTTGGTAAATCAAAACTTACAAGTAATAATTTTTCAAAAAATCAAATTTTTAATATTATAATAACAATACATAAATATAAAATTAAAAAGATAAAATTTTAAAAAATAAATATTAAAAATAAAAAATTAAAGTAAAAATCACAACATTTATCACGTTTTGTAATCCACGTAACAATAATGAAACTTTTTTGAAATAAGAAAATTTAGTGCATAGTTTCAAAAAAAGAAATTATTTCTTTTTTTTTGACAATTTCTTCCCAAAATAACAGAAAAAATCTGAAAGAGACGCAATAAGGAAAAAAAAACGCAAAAATGCTGTAGTTGGACAATTGGCATGAGATATATATTCATGGTCAGTCAGATTATAAAGATTTATCTGATTCATTGATTTTAAAAATAAAATAATTGAAAGAGCTTGTGCAAAATGAAATGACAAAGTACATGTTCTATAACTTCCTGATATTAGCATTTAAGTCATCATTTTTTTCATTTTATAAATCACCCAAACACCACTTGCAACGCAGAATGGACTTTATCAGATCGTAAAGCTAGTTATATGATAGGCCAAACAGGCCCTTATTTGCCTAATTGTTGCAGATTGGCCACGTGCTCAAACTTATTGAGTTTTAACATTTTCCTATATAATTTTTTTGCCCCAACTGTTATTCAAGTTCTCAAGAATGTCAAAAAGCATATGAAAATGGAGCAAGGACGTAAATTATCAGATAGTACAATCACTGGGTGTGCCAGCCTCTCACAGTAAAGAAGCCAATCATACTATATGAATTTCGAAAGAGTCATTGAAAACTAAAAATAATTATCGGTCCATATCTAGCCACAAGCACATATAAAAGATCAAATACCTAATCTATTCAACCTAAAGTTTCTTACGTACAGAGAGTAGAAAAGCAAACAACAAAATCTGAAAACATACTATTGCCTCGGCAATCAAGTTTAGTTTATACGAAGGTTAACACTAAATATGCCAAAATCAGCAAAGCAAAATCACATTTAACCCATATACCATGTAGTTTGACTGGTGTCTGTTTGGAGCACGAAGAACTGAAGAGAGAACAGTGAAGCTGCATCACAGTCCCTAATATTGTCCAGTATCAGTATTTATGAGCTTTTTGCACCCCTTGATCATCTTCTGGTGAATAAAGATATTGGAGACGGAAATAATGGTTATGAAGTAGTGGTAGTCTCTCACCAATTCACAAGCCAGCAGCAACTGATTGTCTTATCATTATCTAAAAACCTAGCTTCTTGGGGCATTCTGATGCCCTATGCCCAGACTGTCCGCAGGTAAAACATGCACCCCCAAAGCTCCTGGTAAACACCATATATGCAAGGTCACATAACATGGATATATAATAACATATTATAATGAAGTCATCGGAAAGATGTAAACCAGTTTCAAGTGATAATAGAGCCATTTAGGTCCAACAGAGAGAGGGAAAATTATGTAATGCATTGTCAATTGTCATATCTAGACTTTAATAAAAAATAGACTACCACACCTGTCGCTATCTCCATAAGATGGTGAGCGTGAAGATCTTCTATCACTGATCAGCCAATCACTGCCGCTGCTTCTTGAAGTTCTTGACCAACTACTGCCACCACTACCTCGTGCACCATCACGACCGGAACCCCAGCTACCACCTCGTGCACCATCACGACCGGCACCCCAGCCACCGCCTCGCCTCTCGTCACCATCAGAAAATCGACCCCCACTCCTTCCACGGGAGCTACCATAACCCCTGCCACCCCTAGATCCTCCTCCTCGCATACCACCACCTCTGTTGGAGTACCTGCCATAATTATCGTTTGATGGCCCATCATCTTGCAAAGCAGGCAACTGCACAGACATGTCAACCTTTGTTAGCAATTAGCATCCAGAATCAGACTAACAGTAAAAAAGGAGTGCAGGGAGTTAGTATATAATAGTGAAACGAACAGCACCCATCAGACAAGTCTATCATACTAAAAAGGTCAACAAATGTATACATTGATCACAACAATTATAAAACATTCGAAGAAATTAACCTTGGTGATCTTAGTAATGGTGTTCCCAGGTGGTATTTGCTTATCAAGCAACTCTTTGGCAACCTCCTCAGGGAGATCGAAAACAGCACCTTGAACCTACAAATATTCAAATGGACAAGTCCATATAAGATGAGAGATATTTTAGAAAAGAAGTAGCCATGAGCCATTTATCAATTTAATTTTGTACACACCCTTTCATCTGCAATCATGTGTATTTTTCCTATCTCATCAGCTGCTGTTGTGTATATTGAAGATAAAAATCCAATGACAGATCCGGCAGATAAGAACCCTCTAGCATAAGCAGGATCACGTGTCAGCTGAAGTGTGACTTTTCCCTAAAACAGAAGTTTGAAGTTAAAAAATAATAATCAATGAAACTGCATACACTGTACAATAATATATGTTGAGAGAACCATGAAGTTATACATAGAAAAATTGTGACATTTATCCCATCCTACTCTGGTATTATTTCAAACATTAACTAATATGCTGAAAATATTTTAAGGATTTAATGACAGCTTACTTTTCAAGCTACTAAATTTATTGACTAACCTGTTCATATGAAATCAGAGATCGAGATGAGGGCGGACGCGAAAAACCACTCAACTGTGCTATTGCAGCAGCAAGTGCACTAGTCCCCTGTTCATCTATCAATTTTTGTGCAGTTGGCGTGAAGAACTCCACGGACACAGGATGAACTCCACCAAGGGTGGCAATAACTTGCTCAGCTGATGACTCTAACACCTCTTCAACAGCCGGTGGACTAATAAGCTCAAACTTACATCCAACATCACGCTCAATAAATCTGACTTTTCTCTTCTCATTATTAGTGTACATCAAAATTGCAGAGCCTTCTTTTCCTGCACGTCCCGTGCGGCCAGATCGATGAACAAACGTCTCTGCGTCATTGGGTAGTTCATAGTGGATAATCTGGGAGAGGAGAAGAAAACTAAGAGTTACATTATGTCAAATGCGAAAGCGCATGTTAGTTGTATTACAAATAACTCAAGGGATCATTTTGAGTACGCAGCACTTACAAAAATTGGCAAACTCCTTGTATTTACTAACTACTATACCCAAAACCACCGAGCAAGGCCTAAAAGCTTACTGTAGCTAAAAGATTGGACAATCACGCACATAACTGTTTTGGCCCGAGTGCTAAATAATATGATACATAACTGTACAGTATAAGCACAAAGATATACTATCGCGAAGAATATTCCTAAATTTAAAATAATATCAATTGTGCACACTTGGACAGAATGATCATTCCTTCTGAAATGGAATATTAATTGTTCACTTGGTAAAATTAAAGGTCAATTCAATAGATAATCTCATTCTCATCAAATATCCATTTTCATTCCTTTTAAACTTACGTAGGACAATACTCGAAGATGCAAAACAACCTTGAGACTGAATCACAGAACAATCTCTAACCAAGTTATTCTGAAATTGACTAAAACAAATATTCAGAAAAAACAATATGTTTGCATAATCTAGTGTAATAAATGATATAACAAACCAAACCCAAAAAAAACATGCATCAATATATGCCATCACTATCAAGATGAGATTATGGAAACATAGTCAACTTACTAAGTCGACATTGGGAATATCAAGCCCACGAGATGCAACATCAGTGGCAACAAGCACATTAAACTTTCCCTGCCTAAATCCATTAAGAGTTCTCTCTCTCTGGTGTTGAGATATATCACCATGCAGAGCCTCTGAAGCAATGCTATTTGTCAATGCTAATGAGACTTCATCAGCATCTCGTTTGGTTTGTGTAAAAATTATAGTTTTCCCACCCTTTGCATACACCTGAGTCATGCGAAAAATAAAGTCAAACTTAAAACTTAAAGACTTTTAGTGATGTGGTCAAGTACTATGATGATAGTTCAATTTCTACTTAATGAACAATGAAGAAAGCAAGTCGAATTAAAAGTCTGCTAAATCATACCGTTACAAGATCACTCAAAATAGCACGCTTTGAAGTTGAAGTGGATGCTAAGGCATAAAGTTTGATCCCCTCTGCCAATTTTTCATCTTGATTACCAACCTATAGAGTAATTATAAACAAATATTAGATAACGAAATCTTAAGATCATTGTGCCAACATACCTTCTGCTTAATAAAAACATATAAACAGGGGCATAAATTTATCTAACGACATTACTCGTTTGTTTCTTTAGACATTAACATCTCACTACTTTTATTAGATAAAACTGATATCATGTCTTAGTCACAATGTTCAAAGAACTTACCGGCATAGGACCTTACATAAAAGTAAATCAGAAAACTCTGACAACAATATATACATGCCATACCCTCAATATGCACATCATATATAATAAACAAATGACTGCCAAAAGAAAACCGAAGTAAAGCAAGCACTCACCAGATCTATGGTCATAGGACTATTTAAATATTTTCTTGAAAGTTGTTTCACCCAACTAGGCATTGTTGCGGAGAAAAGCATACTTTGTCTCTTCACAGGAATCTTTTCTAGAATCATCTCCACAGCTTCCTCAAAACCAACAGCAAGCATTTGATCGGCTTCATCAAGGACCAAGAATTCAACCTCCCCCAATTTGAGGGTGTTACGTTCTATTAGATCAATAATTCTACCTGGAGTTCCAACAACAACATCAACTCCACGTGAGAGTGCACCTTGCTGTTGGGTGTATGAGACTCCTCCATACACACAAACTGTGTTCAAATATGGTGCAGATTCCTTGATTTCATTTTCTACTTGCTTTGCCAATTCCCTTGTTGGTGCAAGAACCAATGCCCTGGGAAGCCTAGACCGCCTTCAAAGACACAGATGGGATAACGAAAAAAGGATTACATACACAATATAATTTAAGTAATGTTCCACCACCTATAAATTTACATGTACCTCTGAGACCCTCTTTCCTGGTCATCCTCAGTAAGACGTTTGATGATTGGAATACCAAACGCCAGTGTTTTCCCAGTTCCAGTCTTTGCACGAGCAATTAGATCTTTTCCTTCCAGCGCAGGTACTAGTACAGCTCTCTACATGATCAAGGCAAGAAATGAAAGAAGTTATAGGTATATGAGAATATGTTAATATAAACACATGCACAGTGTAAAAGTAAAGAGTACGGTAAGGAGAGGTTAAACAAACAATTAAAGTACTAAAGGAATGCGGAAAAAAAGAAAAAAAAAACATTTGAAACTAGGCACTCCAGTTGGTGCTACCTTACTGCATTGAATATTAATACATAGATTGGGATTCAGTTAAAATTAAACATAACCTCTTTTTACCGTGTCCAATGTTAAATTAAAACTATCCAAACTTCAAACAACTAAAATGCATACCAACCATTAGATTTCAATCTATAGCTAGATAACTACAATAGACTGTAACTTATAGCGCTTGGATATCATTGAACACTTGTAAGAGAAAAGGGCATACTTTTACATCATATAATCTCGCCAACAATCAAACATAAACTTTTCACTGCTTATGATAAATCAAAAATTAAGATATGGTATTTAAACCAAACATACCTACCCTGTTAATCACCGCATGACAAGTAAAAGAACAATTTTTTTTAAGCAAAACTGTTAATCACCATAACTATAAGTAACAAACTAACCTTATCTTCTTATACAATCTATCACATATAATTTTAAAACACTCCATCCCTGTCTAATTTCAAATCTCTTACTATTAAATAATCTTACCTCAAGAGAACATTGTAAACAACATATACACATACATTTACATAAAAAAAAACATATAGCAGAAAGGGGCCAAAAGATACAAACTTGAATGGGGTACACAATACTACACACACAGTGAGAGAGAGAGAGATATTAAAACATATAAGATAGGGAAAAAGGTAAATAATAACTATACACATATACAGTGAGAGAGAGAGAGAGAGAGAGAGAGAGAGAGAGAGGAGAGAGAGAGATATAAGATAAGATAGGGAAAAAAAACAAACTTGAATTGGGAAAAGCTCAGTAATTCCTCTAGCAGCAAGAGTCTGAACAAGCTTTTCAGGCAAACCCAACTTAGTAATCGCAAGTTCATCACTACTAACATCACTTGCCACAAACCCAACATCACTTTCATACTCCTCACTTTCATACTCACTCTCACTCACATTCAAGTCATCATCTTTTTCATACCTACCAAGACCCCTAAAAGCCTCTTCACTCAAAACAGAAGAATTAGGTGAAGCAATTGCAGATGCAACAAATGAAGAACACCCACATCTATTAGACTGTTTTAAACGAGAAAAAGAAGCTTTTAAAGATGAGAAATGAGTCAATTTTTGAGAAGAAAAGGGAAAGATTGAGGTGGGTTTTCTTGGGAATTCTTGAAGAGGGGTTTGGTGAATGATTGAAGAAGAGATGTTGATGATTGATGAAGAAGCAGCCATGGCTGTATGGAAGAAAGATAGAGGGGATAAGGTAGGAGGAGAGGTTTATGTTTTGAATGGTGTACTAAAAGCCTCCACACCCTTGGTAACTATGGACTTCGTAGCCTTATATATAGACCTATGTATGACTCTTTTTATATAAGAAATAACATTTTTGATATTTGTTATGTTCTAAATATATATTCATATTTATTTTTTATTTTAGATATGAGTTTAAATTAGAATAATTATATCTATTTTAAATAGGATAAATGTAAAATAAGTAGTTCAATTAAATATGTGTTTCACAATAAATAAGTCTTTTTTGTCAAAATAGGAACTAATTTTCATTAAAACTTAACTCATAAAACATTACATGAAAGAAATGATGGACGACATCGGCCTTACTCCATCTACATCTACGTTCACCTATAGAACTAAAGTTCTTCACTAGGGGTGTGAGAAACCTTATTCGCAAAATGTTTTACAAAATTTACCTTGACGTTATGTTTTTGTAATGTAACTAGCATATCTTTGCATTCATTTATCACCCGACCTAAGTAGGATAAATTGAGAGTGAAGCATCTTATTACTTGTACTGCTGTGAGCAATCCGTTTCTATGATTACTCTAGAGCATAGCTTTTGCTTCACCCAGCTTAACGTGTCACTAATGTCAACTAATTTTGTCATGATTGGATCGATGTTCCCCTGCTTACATAATATTCTTGCTTTTATCAGGTCATATGTGTGACCTCGTGCAATCATAGAATATGAATAAGAACTGGTCTTCTCGAACAATATTACATCAGTGTTAATCTTACTCATATCTTCTAGTAGTTGCTTCCAATGCTCATTGCCATCCGTTAAGGTCATAAACCCTAGATAATTGTTAAAAGACTTATCCTGGACACTTCTCCATTGATTAAGACAGAGGTTCGTTGATTCAACAAGCTATGCAGGCTCCATTCTTTTTTGATTCCACATGACATTGTTTTTGTTCTTCCACAATGACCAATAAACCATATTTATTCTTTCAAATTGATCTTCCGAAATCTGATGTGAGCAGTTTCCTATCCACTTTTGAAATTGGAGATGTTATGATCCACACCTGCGTAGCTAATAAGGTTTCAACATTTTGTAGCAAAAGGACAATCTATTAAGATGTGATCAATAATTTCAAAACCTGACCTACAAACCGGGCAATAGACATTTACCTTTCTCAAAATGAGTTAGTCTTTTGTTGGTAAGCAGTTTGACATTGTTCTCCACACAAAAACTTTCACTTTTTGAGGGATTCTCATATTCCAAATCTTCCTCCATACTGCTGCATTATCTTGCATGACGTAGTGTTCTCTGTCCTCTTGAAGACACCTGTATGCACTTTTGACTTATAATTGTTTAAATTAGAATATATACATATGTTTTAGACTTGTAGGGGTTAAATGTTATTTTCATCACTTAATTTACCATTAACTTACAAGTGAATCATCTAAATGAAACAATTTTAAATCGAATCATTGAACTAAAAAAAGCTTACAATCAATTTATTAAACATTAAAAATATTTCACTACCATTAAATCATTTCTGACTTTCACATAAGTTCATCAAGTATTTTTACACATTATCGGGTAGCTTCCTACTAAATTTCACCACATAAAAATATTCATTTAACTTAACTTCAGCTCATCTACTTTAAAAAACCCTATCTATAATCTTCTTCATTACTTTTCTAATGTCTAATACATCATTTTTAACTGTTTTATATGCATATAAATACGTATAGATGTAAAAAAAAATAAGTTACTTCTTAGTTGCTCGTCTTTTATTATTTATCGAACCCATCTTTATATCTTTAATGTCTTAGCCACAGACTTGAAAGATTCAATCTTTACAATGCTATGAAACTGAAAATGTTAATAATTGAAGAGGACGACAAGGTGTTTAAAGAACCTTAACCCTTGAATTAGTAATGTTAAATTGGATTGTAATATCTCTTGTATTTTTTCAAAGCAAATTGTAATTAGAAAATCTCATTTTTCAGATTATTAAAGGAACTTCATCAAAATAAATAAATGTTTATTCTTTGAAAATATTTTTCTATAGTGTGCATTTCATATACAGTTAAGATTGAATTTTCGTAATACTTCTACACTACTATATAAAAACCGAAATATTGTAAATTTTGGTTTTCAATTAGTGAGTGAAATTCTAAATCTGTTCTTAACTGAAGCCAATGAGTTAAGAATTATTCAGGGTATAAAAGTTGGTTCTGGATTAGTATTGTCTCATCTGCAGTTTGCAGATGATACAATACTTTTCGTTAAAGATGACTGGAAATCAATCAAGGGAGTCAAATTAGTCTTAAAGCTCTTTGAAATGGCCTCGGGTTTAAAAATAAACTATCACAAAAGCTTTCTGTACGGAGCCAAGGATAATGACAGAAACCTCAATCATTGGGCTTCATATTTAGGATGCAATATTGGAGGATGGCCTTTTTTATACTTGGGCGCAAAGATTGGAGCATCTCCGAGAAATATTGCCTTCTGGGAGCCACTTATTAATAAATTTGATCTAGCTCTCAGGAAATGAAATTGCACATGTGTATCATTAGCAGGAAGATTGGCAATGCTAAAAGTGGTGTTAGATAGTATTCCAACTTATTGGTTAAATTTATACAATATTTCATGCAAAGTGATAGAGAGAATTGATAGAATCAGAAGATATTTCATTTGGAAAGGCACCGATTCTTCTTCACATAAGATGCATTTAATAAGTTGAAAAACTCTTTGTAAAAGCAAGAAGCAAGGAGGTCTTGGTATTTTTTCATTGAATGAAAGGAATATAGCTTTACTAGCTAAATGGTGGAAGAGGAACAAAAAAGAAGCTGAATAATTTGTGGAGCAGAATTCTGAGCAACAAGTATGAAGACTGGTGTAATTCTAGTAACGTCTAGAAAATAGTGGTCACCGATCATTAGCAGTATTATGAAGGTTAAGGATTGATGTAACCTCAAATTGTTCTCTAATCAAGACTTCAAATGGAGCGTAAGAAATGGTCAGAGTATTAGGTTTTGGCTAGACTACTGGTTGGATGGAGGACCATTAAAATACAAGTTCTCGAGGCTCTTTGATCTATGCCTTCACAAAGTATCTTCAGTACAAAAAATGCTAGAAAATTGGAATAAGTACAAAGGCAGTAATCTTTGAATATAGAGACGGTCGCTTAGGTAGTGGGAACTAAAGTAAGAAGAGCTTCTGGAAAATATAATTTTTATTATTAAGTTGGAAAATGTTAAAGACAAGATCAGCTGGAAGCTTAACGGAGGAAGCTACAACCCAACAGTAGGTTGTAAGCTTTTGATGGGAGAAACGAATGAAGCCACTAACCCTTGACAATGGATCTAGAGAAACAAGGTACCTCCGGAAGTAAAAAACTTTCTTTGAAAAGTCTCTTATCAGGTGATCCCAACTAAATCCTTTCTAAGTGGAGAGGAATGTATGTTGATATGACTTGTTCATGGTGTGATCATGAAAGGGATGACATTAATCATGTCTTCTGGGATTGCCCTATAGCCTCATCTCAATGGAGACTATTTTCTTTATGGCTCAGTCTGTTGGATTTAAGTAAAATTCTAATCAGTTTGATTTATCATATCTAGCTAATCTTAAGGTTGGAAATATCGACAGGAAATATTGGCATATATTTTAAACAGCCAACCTATGGGTCATTTGACTTACAAGAAATTCATGCATATTCCAAGATCTCAAGAAAAGTATAGCAGAAAGAGAGTATTTTCTTATAATTGAATTGAGGCAAGATGGTGGTTCTCTTCTTTGATACCAGGCACATAAAATATTTGGATTCATAATGCGTGGGGTTTTGTCAAACTGCAAATCATCAACATGAAAAATTGGTTGCTAAATGTGCTTGCGTTCGGATATCATTTAATTTGTTTTATAGATGGTTCATGGCTCATGCACAATAACATGTCTTGCAGGGCAGGTATTGGTGGAGTTATTTTTAATAACCAGAAGAAAGTAACTTGCTTTTTCTCTAGTCCAGTAATTGCTAGCTCTCCATTTGAAACGGAAACAAAGGTGGGTGATTTTTTATTAAAAGAGATTATCAAATCTAAATTTGAAGGCAACCAGATAGTCATTTGTACAGATTCATACTAGACACAAGAGGAGCTCAACAACAAGTTACGTTCATATAATACCCGCACTGTCTATCATGTAATTCGATGTGATAGAGATTTAAATTATGAAGCAGATTTTCTTGCAAAAAAAAGAAATAAACATTGCTAATCTGGTAGTAGAGTGGAGTTAGAAGTGTATTTGGAAGGAAAAAGGATAATTATTAGTTTTTTAATCTTATCTTTATGTTCCCTAGGCTGCTCCCCAAAAGAGCTCATCTCTCTCTCTTTCTCTATTGGGCAGCTGATCACGCTTTTTGCGATCGCTTCAAAGTACTGCTGCATACAATATATGTCAGGGAGTGTTATATTTTCAAGAAAATTGTAATCATGAATAAGCCCAACAGACTCAAGCATGCACTCTTTGGATATATAAGGGTGGAGTAGCAGGAAGGGCACATCACTCATATCACTCATATTTCTGCACTACCTCTAGTTGTTTTTAATCTGCTTCTTCTCTTCTTCCTCAATGGAATACTACTGGATGCTTCCTCATGATGGTGTTGTGAAGGTGAATGTGCATAGAGCAACCCCTTTTGTCCTTTTTCTGAACGAGAACACGAGTGGCTTGAGGATGATTATCAGGAACTCGGAAGGTGAACTGCCTAAACTCTTAACACGTGTCCCCCCCTCCAACTCTGCATTAGAATACAAACTGAATGCCATTCACCATGGTCTGATCAAAGTATTCGATGCCAACTACAAGGAGGTCATTGTTGAGACGGATAATCTAGATGCTTTTAAGGTCATCAAAAACTTCCATCAAAATGTTCCCCAGGGGTAGCTGACTTAACTAGGCAAATCTTCATTCGAGTCAACGACCCAAGATGGAAGTGTATCATCGCTTATGTGTTTCCAGGCAGGAACCCCATCGCCATTTATCTAAATAGGTTGGGAGGGGAAAGATACAATCATCTTTATACTTTAACTAGGCCCATTGGAGCGGTGGAGGAACTTATGAGTCTTGATCTAGGCTTTGGACATGCAGGGAACCAGTTTCAGGACATTGAAATATATAATGACGAGGAAGACCCAATTGACTTTGGCTCTGCTTTTGTAGCTCAGGAAACAATGGCTTTTGGTGAATATGCTTTCAAAGATGACTACTTTTCTATTAACAATGGAACTTTGGAGGGTCCTGTGGTGCTTTCGATTCATGAAGTTGAAATGGAAGACTTCATAATTGGAGCTCGATACAATTTCTCAGGAGCAAACTCAGCATCTCCTCTATTTAGGGGCCTTCTTTCTTTAAGGCCATCGGCTTATCTATTAAGTAGTTCTAGTTTAGCAGCTAAGTTTCTCTAGAGAAAAATATCAGGCGTGTGTAGTTTTTGTCAATGCTCTTTAATAGAGACTCCTTATCAGATGTTCGAGATCCTAAGTCTTCACTCTACTCTGTTTTCTAGTAATGTTATTCCTAGCCGTTAAAAAAAACTAGTCGATTGCCTTTTCTAATTAAAACAAGTTACATTTTAATTAAGACATATCTATACTACTATATTGAAACCAAACTAAAGATCCTAACAAAAAAAATCAAATTAAACATAATCCATTGGTCAATATAATGGGCCTAACCTGCTAAAATAAATCTATGCTACTTTATTAAAACCAAACTAAAGATAATACATTGATCAGTATAATGGGCCTAACGGGCTAAAAAAACTATTTTATATTATAGATTTACGTTAAAATAAAATCAAACCCAAATTAAAAATAATTTGTTTGTCGACATATAATGAATCTAGCGGGGTAAAATAAGTTTACTGTATTCACTATACCTAGATACTGTATTATTAAAGTCAAATTGAAAATAGGCGTTACGAGATAAAACAAAATTATTATATATTATGTGATCTGGGCTAAAACTAAATTAAAATCAAACTAAATACAATATGTTGGTCGGTATAAATAGGTCTAGCTAGCTAAACCATTAATGTGTTTATTGTAATTACGTACTTGGATGTTAATTCTTAATTTGACTAATTTGGCCAAAATATAAAATTTTACCGATATTCTAATTAAATCATGTATAACTTTTTAATTAAACACAGATCTATTTATTTCGAAATCAAATTTAAAGGGAATATATAAATTTTAAATTTTATTTTAATGAAAAAATATATAACAAAAATAAATAAATAAATAAATAAAATAACACATGCATCAACAAAAATATAAATAAAATAACGCGTGCATCGCATGGGATATAAGCTAGTTATTATTAATTTTAAAACTAAGTTTTAAAATTCAAACTATTGTACACATCCCTCTAGGGTCTAACAAAGTTATAAATTAGTAAATATTATATTCTTATATATAATAAGCGTAAGGCGGATTTTTGTCCAAAATTTTGGTACCTGACGACTAATGTAATGCAAATCACTAGATCTTGAAATAAACAAAAAAGAGCATTTAGATCTAATGTAAAATAATATTCTATATTTTAATGATTTAAACCAATCATAAGTGGGTATCCTAAGTTGAATACAATTCTTAATGTAAAATTCGTAATTGTTTTTTCTCTTCGATTTCTAGATAGTTTTAGTTGAATAATACTTCTTAAACCATCAATAAATAAGGATTATTTCTTGAGTCTCACATGTGGGTTATAAAATTATTAAAATTTAATTTGTTGAACTCAAAATAAAGCTGAATTAAAATGAAACGCTTTAAACGCGGAAAATTAATCAATTATTTATTTCAATTTTATGTGAATTTTTTAACTCTTTAAAATTAATTATTTTATATATTTATAAGTAATAAAGGAAGTTAAGAGATAATTTTTAAAAATTATAATTATAATACAGATATTTAATTAAAAAAATAAAAAAAATTGTGCATTACACGGGTTATACTTTTATATAATAAGGTTAGAAGAGATGTTTTCCAGAACGATAAAGACCGTTAGTTCTTAAGATCGATGGATGACGACTATTGAATATAATATTAAAAGTATATTTGGTTGTTTGTAGAATTATTTTTAATACTAAAAAAATTATATTTTAGAATTTAAATAAAAAAATAAGTAGATTTCTTAAATTAAATATAATTCTTAATAGGTAAATTAATTCTTCAAAATTTTGATTTCCTGTCAAAAAAATTTTAAATAAAAATTGAAAATTGAAAAAATTAGAAAATCTTATTTATTAAAGAAAAATTGTGAATTAATATAAATATAAATATTAAAAAAAAACCATTCATTGCACGAGTTATAACTGGCGTATGTAATACAAATAGAGAAAAATGCCAACAAGTACGTATTTAGCGTATGTAGAAATTTATCTAAGTACATACTGTAAAACCCTTGAACCGAAAAAGTTATTACTTTAGAGAGGTTATCACGTAAGAGAGATTTATATTTTTTCAACTTTAAAATAATTGATTTATTTTCTAGCCCACCAATATATTCGGTGTGTATAGTTTCTTTTAATTCTAGAATATATACTCAAATTATGTACATTTAATCGTACATAAAAAAATTACTTATAAATTTAATGATATATTTTTTTCATGAATATCTTCCAAAATATGAAAATCACAATGAATAATAAAATATAATTATGATGATCAAAAATAGTTTAAAAGATACTTAAATAAGAAACTCCATCCTAAATTAGTATCAAAAAATATTTTTTATAAACATAAAGTATATAAAATATTTTTATTAAAGATATCACTTTATGTGAAAGTTGGAACTGATATTTAACACTACAATTTTCTGAGAAAAAATTAATTATCATGATACAGGATTTATTAAATTTTAATACTGATCCCTAATTGGGACCGAGATTTTTTATCCGTTTACAAATATCACTTTAAAGGGCATTAATTTAAAAGAGTTTTACTGTAATGCATTTTAATAATATAATTGTAAATTTTTGGTCAACAATTATAAAACTATAAGGCCATTTGTTTCATAGAATTAAGTATAAGATATGATTATAATCCTTTAAATTTTCCAATCCCATATTTGTATCGTAAAAACTTATTCTTCCTTGATGCAAGAATTATAATTTTTTAAATTATCTCATCCCATGTTTGTTAGGTTAAAGTATCCCCGGTTAGAGGAGATATTATTTAATCTCCTTAAACAAATTATTATTTAAAGAATTACAATATACTCGTTATAATCTCACGTAAATGTAAAACAAACATACAAAACAAATATTTTTATAGAATTATAGTCTACTCCTAAACTTAATACCTCAAAATAAATATAGGATATGATTATTTAATCCATCAAATCAATCAATATACTTATATAAAGGAGAAGACGGGGCGTTTATGTGGCGCCTCTCAAATCGTCCAGTTCTTTTTTCTAATTTTCTCAAATTTTTAAATTAAAAAATATTAAAATCAATAATTACCTAAATTACAAAAACAACCAATTAAATAGAAAACTAAAATTACCTAAATTACAGCTAATAAGATAAGTCATAATGGGATTCTATATCTTTGATTAGTATACGCCAAGTCATATAATTTTACAAGGAAGTCTTTCCTGAAATTTTCCAAGTCAAAATATTAAAAATATTAAAAAGTAATACTTCTTAATATTTTCCTACAAAGAATCTCATTTACCTTATATGCCTGCTTATCTTCCTAGAGTTTTCTAAAATTTTAATATTTTTATAGAATGTTATTCCTAATTTTGAAGAAAGTTGTTATTAATAATTTTATATTCCTAATAAAAAAAAATTCCATTTTTAAGTACTTTATCACCGCCTATAAATTTAAAGCGAACCATCATCAAAATTTCACACTCCACAAAGTATTTGTATAATTTTATATATTTTATCATCTAATATAGTTATGGATTACACCATGCACGATGCTTTAAACGATGATAGTTACAAATGGATGATATGGGTACGTGTCTGCAGAAAGTGGGAGCCCGTCAATCCACACACGGGCTAACAGATCAGTCTTAATATGATTTTAATTGATAGCACGCCCATATATATGTTCTTGTGTTTCTCTATTTGTCATGGATTTGACTGGCTCCACTAGATCGTTTTTCATGGTTTGAACCTTCATACATTTACTTGATCTCAAAACCCTCTTTAGGTGAACCCATTTTGGCGTTGTAGCAGGGGGTTCGGTAGTCCATAAATACCATTTCTGGTAAGCTTCCTTTACTCTTGCTAGGGTTCTGGTCTTTTAGATTTATTCTTCCAGTGTTTAATATTTGTTGATGCCAAGATTGTGTTTCAAACTTTATTTTGCATATTATAATAGTTTTGTCACTATTTATTTTTTTAAGCCTTTAAATGTATGTTATTGTTTGATTGGTTTTATGATTTTAGAACGGTTGATTGATTTTATGATTTTAGAACGCAGTCTTTTGTCCGTGAAGAACGAAGGATGTTATGGATCACTTAGTTTTAGGGTTGATTGATTGTATGATTTTAGAATGCAGCCTTTTGTCCGGGAAGAACGGAGGATGCTATAGATGAGTTAGTTTTAAAGGTTCGATTTTCATTATTGAGGCTATTTAATTATAAACGATATTATTTGATATTTAAATTTAGGTAATTTATGTTTGTTATTTTATATTAAATGTGGTCGAAAAATATATTAAAAAGCTGTTGTATCGTTATATTTAATAGTTTTTTTAAAATATTACTATATTACCGCCGCGAAGCGCAGCTTATTGTCCTAGTTAATATTGATGGGATTAGTTATCCCGGATTATTTTCCAAACAAACATAACCTAGTGAGCACGTATTTAGGATGATTAAGGTCAATTAAATTTTGAATTATCCTCGTCACAAGTTAATTAGTGAGATTATTTTCACGCCTAATTTGAAAATGAATTTGAAAATAAATTATCATACATGTAGTGAGATATTTTGGCCACTAAATTGAAAATTAATTTATTCATTGATTCATTGATTCTAACTTAACTCAGAGTTTCAAAAATCTAAACCAAACTATCGATTGTGATTTTTAGTCTGGATAAGTCAAAATTATATTTTTCAAATCCGATTAGGCCTAACCCGAATTGAACTGAATTATGCTTCACCCAGTGTCACAGTGTCTCGGTCATTTGTTTGCGAGTTATTGATAACTCCCAACTCTGATCTAGTCCTTCCTCCGCCGCTTTGAGGTGTAGCTGCTGGTGGGGAACCTGCAAAACAACACCGAAGGGGGTTTGGGTCCCGCGGCGCCTCCAGTGTGAGAATAAGAGATGGCTTTGGAAGGTAAAGATTGGAAGTATAAGAGTGATTTATAGTGGAGGGCGTGTGTATATATTATAGGTGTGTAGAAGCAAAAGTGACCAACCCCTTAAACCTTTCATCATGGGACTATTTATACGCCCAGGGTTAGGGTTAGGGTTTTAGGGTACATACCTCCGGTCCTGACCATTCATTACCAAGTAGGGAGAACGCCTGGCGCTCCTGGATGGTTTACATGTGTCCAGGTAGGAAATTGTGA